>CAUYQU010048112.1:0-85163 GCA_963574635.1 Cheracebus regulus
ACAGATCAACGAGATAGAAAATCAACAAGGATATCCAGGACTTGAACTCAGACCTGGAACAACTAGACTTAACAAATATTTACAGAACTCTCCTCCCACAAATCCATAAAACATACATTTTTCTCAATATCACATTATACCTATTTTAAAAGTGACCACATAACTGGAAGTAAATCACTCCCCAGCAATTGCATAGCATTTCACAGGTTTAAATAAAATATTGGTTGCCTGCTTATTTATTATTTTCATCCCCTATTCCTTCCTGTCTCCATTGTTAAACAAAATTATTGGCATAAAAGAGGTTTTTAATATGCATTTTTAGACTGTATTCTAGCCTGGGCAATAAAACAAGAATCCCATTCTCTCTCCCTCTTTCTCTTCCTCTTTCTTTCTATCTTTCAATCTTTTTTTCTTTCTTTCGCTGTTTCTTTCTTTCTCCTTTTCTCTCTTTTTCTAAAATCTCTTCCTCTTTCTTTCTCTTTAAAAAAAAAAAAAAACTGTAAAATACTAGAGAGGAGATTATTTTACGTTGGAGTTATGTTCTAAGGTCAGTGAATTAGATGAAAATAGAGTGTGCTGAAATTACTCTTTAAAAATTCCCCAGATAGTCCAGAGTGTGGAGCATATGTGGTTTCGTGTAAACTGTATCATTTCTCAGTAAATTCCCCCCAACACTGGAATAGATTCCTGTTTGGGGAGTTAAATATACACCATAGTTGCCCTGCATTTAGAGACCATTTTGAACAAAAAGAGGAAAATAAACAAAATTAAATAATATATACTGTGCTTTACTAAATATGTATATAATTTATGTGATCCATGAATGTTGGAAGTTCATACACTCTGACTCCACCCTACAGTAATTAGGAGGTTTTGCTACCTATGACTGTGTGTTATTTTATCACTGTACACAGTGAAGAAATGTTTTTGGTATTACTGAAAAGCTTCTCAGGATCCAGAAGTTCTCTCCTTGTCTCTCATAATAATATAAAGATAACATAACTCTTTATATAATTTTAGCATTTGATTTTTCATTCAACAGGAATGTACTGGAGACACACTCCCTGCAATGTGCAGAGCAAGGGAAAGAAGCAAACAAAATAAAAAGACAACCCAGGGCCCTGCCTTCAAGGAACTCACTAGCTGATGGTGGCAACAAAGGCCCTCACAGCTGACCACGATGCAAGGCAGAGGGAACCCAGGCGTGACCAGAGGGGTATGTATCGTAATTGAGAAATGCAGAGGAAAGACCAAGTAACCCTGGGCAGATGAGGGAAGACTTCACCCGAGGGACAGTCTGTAGGCCGGGTCTTGAGGCATGAACAGTATTTCAATATGGAAAAAGGAGGGCTCAGGACTGATAAAGCATGACCACAGAGTCATGGAAACTCTTGGCACATAGAAAGCAGAGGGGTATGATAAGACCACAAATCTAACATTCATGAGATACCTACTTGGCATCAGGAATGAGGATAACTCAACCAGCTGGAACCATCAAGACAACACTCCAGGGCACACTTACTACTAAGTACTAGCATCTTGATTCCAGACAAGGCTGTGCTGGAGCTCTCAAGCCTGCCCTGCAGACCCCATCTCCACTCTCTCTTCCCTGTCCACAGGCTACATCAACGGATGGGAGGGAGGTGGGAGAGTCAGGTCAGGGCTGCTTCTTGTGGTAGGGATGGGTGCTGTCACAGCTCCTGTCTGGCAGCTCTGTCTACCCAGCCCTCTCTGAACCAAGGTCTGGTAACTGCCCCTCTGTTCCCTCAGGACTAGGGTGGAACTGTGCCTGCTCTATCAGTCCTGGGCACTACCCAGCTCTTGTGGTCTCCTTATATCTTGCACCAACCTTCCCAACAGTGACTTTATCATAGTCCCCTTTAACTGCCAAATTTGAAGGCACCATGGCCCCCTGCCAGGACTCTCCAGAATCGCCTTGCAGCCAGCTCTTCTTGTTAGAGCTTAGGAAACTGAGGCCAGGAAAGAATAAGCAAGTTCACAGTCACTTCATTAAACAGCAGAATCAAGACTGCAACCCAGATGTGTCTGTCTCCGAAGTCTATGCTCTCCACTTCTGGGAAAGTAATTTGGTGGTAGATTACAGAGGATCACGAAAGAAATGCACGTAATCTTTTGTGCTAATTCTCAAGAGTTCATTATTCATCTGCACATGTGCAGCCTGCGCCTGCTTGTCTCCTTAAACGGTCCTGCAAATGAGATGCTCCAATCAGGCGTTCACGGCAGCAAACGGTGCCAAACATACAAAAGCAATCCTTGAAAAAAACAAAAACTCAGAGATATTCCAAGACTCCAGTCCAGAACCTTCCTAGATCCTGGGTCCCGCATCTGCTGTTTCCCTTCTTAGATTCTTAGCTAATTGAGAGAGAATGCATGTTACTGGTGATCAGAAAGCACATGTCATAAAATTTCTTTAGCAAACATATGCCCCTCATCATTTTTCTAAACAGCTCTAAAGTTGTTTTCCAGCTCCCCAGTCCTAAGAGCTTAGACACTTGTCACCCTTCTTGGCTTGTCAGAGCAGCCCTTGTTGCTATGCTTGGGTGTGAAGGGCAGCTCTGAATCCAAGCCCTGTCTCCTCGTACTCTGCGCCACCCTTCTCAAGAGTGGTCTTGTTTTGGCTCTTGCTTGGGGGAAGGAACAGACTTTCCATTAGAGACTCCAGAGAGTGGCCGGGTGCGGTGGCTCACACCTGTAATCCCAGCACTTTGGGAGGCTGAAGCGGGCCTCGGTCCTCTGTAATCCACCTGAGGTCAGGAGTTCAAGACCAGCCTGACCAACAGGGAGAAACCCTGTCTCTACTAAAAATACAAAATTAGCCAGGCGATTTTTGTGACACGTGGTAATCCCAGCTACTTGAGGCTGAGGCAGAATCGCTTGAACCCGGGAGGCGGAGGTTGCAGTGAGCCGAAATCATGCCACTGCACCCCAGCCTGGGCATCAAGAGTGAAACTCTGTCTCAGAAAAAAAAAAGAGAGAGATTCCTGAGATTGGATACTGAAACTTTACAGAGGAGGCTGAGCAGGGCTACCTGTTATGCATGTGGGTGTGATCTGGTGACACACCATCAGGTTCTGACAGCCTCAAATGTGCAGGTAATTATCCCACTTCTTGCCCGGGGCTTTGAAACTTTTAGTTCAACATTCAGTTTAGGATTCTATAACTTCATGAAACTGTTGTTTTTAAAAAACATTCTGAAACTGAAATAAGCCACTCACAAAAAGATAAATATTGTGTGATTCCACTTATATGAGATATCTAAAGTAGTCAAACGCACAGAGACAGAGAGTAGGAGATGGCAGGGGAGACTGGAGAATTACGTAACGGGACAGATTTCAGTTTGAGAAGATGAAAAGTTCTGCAGATGGATGGCAGTGATAGTTGCACAGCAGCGTGAATGTTCTTAATGCCATGAACTGCACACTTAAAATTCTGTAAGATGGCACATTTTATGTTATATGTATTTTACCATGATTAAACTTTTTTGGAAAAAAAAAAAAGAGTTCTGGGGCTGGGTGCAGTGGCTCATGCCTATAATCCCAACACTTTGGAAAGCTGAAGCAGGAAGATCACTTCAGCGCAGGAGTTCAAAACCAGCTTGAGCAACAAATCGAGACCTACAAACAAATAAAAAGTTAGCCGGGCATGGTGGTGTGTGCCTATAATCCCAGCTACTTAGGAGGCTGAGGCTGGAGGATTGCTTGGGCTGGGGAGGTCGAGGCTGCAGTGAGCCCAGATCATGCTGCTGCACTCCAGCCTGGGCAACAGAAACTTTTAGTTCAATTCAACCTGTCTCAAAAGAAAAAAAAGAAAAGAAAAGCAAGAGAATGAGTAAATACAGCTGCTGATAAAAAACGGAAAGAACTACAATTGCTAACAGAAAGACTGAAGAGTTTCATGAACACTAGGTCACAGCAGTTGGTGTGGGCTACTAACAGAAAGTTAAAATGTCCTAAGTAGGCCCCACTGAAAGTACCATTTAATATTTCCAGTCTGAACTCTTGTGTTCAACAAGCCAATACTGAGGGCCCACTGAGTCACATGAGCCAGAATGACATCCTCCAGGTCCTCTGACGGTTAAGTCGAGTTGGCTGTGCCCTGAGATGCGTGGTCTGGGGCCTGGGTGACACCCAGTGAACTGCGCCTATATCTACCTGCACTGAGGTTTCCCATGGCGTGGGAGTGGGGTTCTCAAGGACGAGGGGGCGGCTCAGTGAAGAAGGGGTAGGAAGAGGTGCTGCAGGGAAGGCAAGGGCGCTCAGCATGTGGGATCTTGCAACAACAACCTGGCACCTTCAGAAGCTACGAGAAGTCCAGGCTGGCTGCATCCAGGGCATTGGGAGGAAAGGGTCAGGGAAGCAGGTGGCAGGTGGTTCCCAGAGTGGGCCCTGAACACCAAGAGTCATGGGGAACTTCTGGGGGATGCTGGACGATTCAGAGATAAATGAGGTTTCCATTTTTAAAAGTGCTGAAGAGGTAGGATTTGAAGAAAAACAAGTAAAGACAAGGAAATCTGTTCAGAGACTCCTCCAATAATACAAGGGAAAGGCCTTTGGATCTGACTAGTAAACCATGTGTGGCCTCTCCTACAGGCAAGGGCAGCCTAGAAAGATCTCCTAAGCCCCTTTCATGTCTATAACAGACCCATCTTTTTTCCCATCATTCACTCATCAAACATAGCTGAGTACTCAGTATACCGTGGACAGTGGAGCTGGAATGCCTTGCTTCAAATCCCAGCTCTGAAGCATACTGGCCAGGGATTTCGAGCAAGTTACTCAAAGTTTTGGGCCTCTCCTTCCTTGTCGATCAAATGGAGACAATAATAGGACCCAGTTCAAAAAGGTGTTGCGAGAATGAAACAAAAGAATATGTTAAAAATGCTTAGCCCAACACCTGATGCTAGGGGAGCACTCTTTAATGCCAACATTTCCCGTCCCTTCCCTCCTGCATCTAAACACACACACGCATGCACGCACGCACGCACAAATGAGACACAGACCCCACCTTCTAACAGCGCAAGCTCTGGCTGGGAAATAACTCTGTGGTGTAAGATATAATTAAGTACAAGATGCAATCTGAACAGGTATTTTTATATAATTAAATTATATCAACTCAATAAAAGGCCATTTTCAAGGAAAGCAAAGAAATGACACGCCAAGCCAGATTTCAGTCTTTGAGAGCAGTGGAGTGTGGGCAATCCTGCTTAATTACTTTCTAAAGGACTAATTCGGTGAAGCCGAGCTAACAGATCATTATCTTTATTATAGCTCCATACAGTCCCCTGGGAGTGGCGGCCACATTTTGCACACAGGATGGGTAAGCATAAATGACTCGCTAGTAGCTAAAGCATCATCACTAAGTTCTATTCCTAAGGATTTTCAAATATTTGTGATGAAGACAGCTGGGGCTAAAGCGCACAGTAACGCTGCAGTGTAAGAGAGTCCTAATTTCATTCAACTGTTCCTCAACTGGAACATATTTTTCTAAGAACGGTAAAATTCACATTACATAACTTTTTGGGGGACAATTTAAGTCAAATCCTTTTCACTGTTAAAAATGCTGAAGTTGCCAGAAACCACTTTATTGTGTCAATTATTTTGGCTGAAAATAATTTGTTTTAAGCCAGTTAAGCCATCAAATGCTTTTTGCAAATGTCTCTAATTATTGATTCCAGTAAAGCGGTTGTCTAGTGAGAGGCATTCTACAGCAACCGTGCAGGCAGGTTTTGACTCTGTACTAAGCCGGTCTCACGGTCCTATATTCATGTTTCTGGATTCGACCAATAAGCTTCCCTCATCTGGAAGGCCTTCGCTTCTGAATGCCTAAGTCTACCAGTTCTTTCCTGAGGGGTAGAGTAAATGTCACATGTGCGCATGTGTGTATAATGCATGTAGATATCAGGTATACATGCAGTTATATGCACATGTGGTATATACTATACACATAGATATGCGTTGTTTCAAGCACACAGGGCAATGGTGGGTGAGCTCTCTTTGGCATGCACCTGTCACATGTGTGGCATGGCGCCTGGTGTACGTGTTTGAGGAGGTACTAGAAGATAAATCAGATGGCCCCTGAATCAATTCAACCAACATTCACCAGGAAACTCACCACATGTCGGGCACTGCTGAGGTGCAAAAGACACAGAGACGGTAACAGGAAACTCTGTCCAGAGGAGCTTACATCTAATGGGAGACTGAAAATAAACCTCCACAACATGCCTCTGGGATAATTGTGATGACACAGGTTTATACTAAATACCATGTGGCTGCCAAGGAAGCAGAGCCACCTGGGGGCACTCAGGGATGAGGATAAGTGGGGCCGTGGGTGCTAAAGTGGGAGGGAGGGCTGCTGTGGGCTTTTAAACAGGAGGCCATTTTGCCCGGATCTGTCTTGCAGGAGGCCAATTCTAAATGTCTAATTTCCCCCGGGTGAGCTCATCGGTGCCCATGGATCCCATTACTATCTGTATGCTGATGGCTGGCAAACGTTCTGTCCAGTAAGCCATCTCCCAGGCTCCAGACCTTCCCCGACAGCTTGCTCAGCACCTCAGCTTATGTCCCATATGTCCTCCCACCCCACAAGCCCAAACCACCTCCCCCGTGGCCTGGACTGCCATCTCCAGTTCCAGGCACCAGAGGCCTGAGCATCGGCCTTGATTCCGCCCTCTCGCTGCTCTGAATGTAAGTTCAGGATGTTACCCCCTAAGTATCCCCTGAGGGTTGTCTGGCTCCCAACCCCGCCCAAGGTGAATCACCACTGCTTCTCTCCTGGGTTACTGCCATGGCCCCCACCTCTACCCTCCTACCTCCACCCTGGGCTGCCCCTCCCTGGGAGCAGAGTGATCTTTTAAAACAAAAAAAATATGGATGGGCGAGGTGGCGCAAGCCTGTAATCCCAGCTACTCGGGAGGCTGAGGCAGAATTTCTTGAACCCGGGAGGTGGAGGTTGCGGTGAGCAGAGATTGTACCATTGCACTCCAGCTTGGGCAACAAGAGCAAAACTCCATATGAAAAATAAATAAATAAAAATAAACCAAAGAGGGTATCCACTTGTTCCTGCTGACACCTAAGCACACCCCGAGTCCTAGACTGCATTCAAATGAATGTGCGGCCTTCAGCAGAAATGAAATCTATGTGCCAAATGTCTAGTGAGAAAAACATGAAGCTGGGATGAGGAGTGGTATCAATAATAATTATATAGCTTGTAGAGTTTACAACACACTTCTTCTCTGTAATTAGTAATGCTTCTGAAGGTGTTTAAAACATTTTATGAATACTAGAAACCCTCCATTAATGAGCTAGATAGAATGTGATGGAAGAATAATTGTTCCAGAAATAAATTTTTGTGAGTAGTACAAAATGCCACTATTTTAAGTCCTTGGAGAGACTGCCTTACTAGAGAGGGCAATGCTTTCATGTTCAGTTTTCAATGTTATCCATGATTAAGGTTTTTACACTACTAGTTTTATAGCATGAACAAGCTGTAACGCTAGAAACAGAGATGTTATTTCTCCTCTCTTATCCAACCTTCACTCAACTGAAATGTTAAGAGAATATATGAAAAGGCTTACACTATCTCAGAAATTGACAATAACCAATTAGTGGTTATTTTTAAGCATAGTTTTGTGATTTTTTTCCACCAAAATGCATGAGTTTGTTTATGATGTCATAAATGGTTGCGGTTTGGCTATAAAATAAGTCCCTTGCTGGGTGGAGCACAAAGTATACCAATTAGAAATTCTTGCTCAGCGTGGGTGCTTGCTCTGCACGTTTCCATGAAAGCATTTGCCTCTGATTTTGCTATCACAGAATGCCTCCATCAGTCTTTTGTCACTACATGAGAATGCAAAAGAGGCCTGAAAATACTTCACTGCCTTGAGTTTGAATAATTTCCTCACAGGTGTTCCTTTTAAATCCAACTATGTGCTCTATAACCATCAATGCGCCAACTTGAAAATTCTACCATAATCATCGTTAAGAGAAAGTCATCAGTATTAGAGATGCCAAAAGATGTTTAAGATTATTAAATACATTATTCTTAATTTCCAAAATATGTTTAGAAATTAAAACAATGTTCCATTTCAAAACTAGAAAAAACAAAACTGCAGTCACTCAAAAGATTATTACAGGGATTTCAAAATATGACTGGGCAGGTCGTGTGGGCTCAACCTACCGTAGTTACCAACAAGCAGCGCCTGCAGGAGAAGCCAGGCCAGACATGGGACGTGGCGGATATGCTCTGGACAGGCCTTAGAGGGCATCTGATAACTCTCTTATGACACCTTCCAAGGCAAGAAGGAAGAAGGCTATTAACCACAGTCACAGCCCTGTATGGCAATGATCAACTTCGATGTGATTATAATGCTGAAATATTTTATATGAGTGCTGAGATTATTTATGGCATTATAACACAGATTATAACGGTGTTGTAATCTGATAGGGCTCTGTCTGTTGGAGGAAACTCCTCGTCAAAAAAAAAAAAAGGTGATTAAATTTAAGAAAAGATTTAGCCATAGTACATGTAAAGTAGACAAGAATTTTAGCTGAAAATCAGTGAGCGGTAATAATGTGATGTGACAAGCAATGGAGCCTATATAACCTTAGGCTGCATTATTAGAAGTATAGGCCGGGCACAGTGGCTCGTGCTAGTAATCCTAGCACTTTAGAAGACTGAGGCGGGCAGATCACCTGAGGTCAGGAGTTCGAGACCAGCCTGGCCAACATGACAAAATCCCATTTCTACTAAAAATACAAAAATTAGCCAGGCATGGTGGCACGTGCCTGTAATTCCAGCTGCACAGGAGGCTGAGGGAAGAGAATTGCTTGAACCCAGGGGGCGGAGTTGCAGTGAGCCAAGATCACACTGCTGCACTCCAGCCTGGGAGCCTGGGTGACCGAGCAAGACTCCATCTCAAAAAAAAAGGAACAAAAGAAGAGGGGCAGACTTTGGGATAAGGGAGGTGATGTACCCTATTCTAATCTTCTCTGTGTAGAAACCATGCCTGGAATACCACATTCCGTTGTATCAAATTAAGAAAGGAATACAGACAAAAGGAAACAGGTGTTGATGAGGCAACCAAGATGATTAAGAGTCTAAAATTACATCTTAAGGGTTAAAAGATGTGAGAAAGAACTATAATGATCGTCTTCAAACGTCATGACCTAGTATAGGGACAAGATATTAAACCTATTCTCTATGGACCCAAGGGACAGAACTTCGGCTACATTTTCACTGCTTGTAGGAACTGACAGTCTGAACTGTCTGGAGAAAAAAATGGATTGCCTGGAGAGGTAGTTACTTTCTAGTCTCTTGAAAATGCTCATGCATGGGTTGAACAGCCATTCCAGCTTTGAAGAGCCTTTCCAGCTTCCCCGACAGAGCAAGAGGTTTCAAGCTGGAGGGGTGAGGGAAAGAGAGGGGGGCCAAAGTACCACCCTCTCCCCACCTCCCTTTCAGTTAGGGCAACTCTGTATCTGTCTGCTTTACCATTGGGTTCCTGGGTAACCTTTACTTTGAAGAAACAGCTCAAAGGCTTAAGAAAGTAAACCATGAGATGAGATGACGTGTCAGGTTCGTTCGGGCACTGAGGTTCTTATAACCTATGGCAACCAAGTGTGGTTGTGCGTTGACTCGTTTTGGTGAGCTGTGATTGATCAAAGGATCTGAAGGACTCATGGAAAAGCATGAGCAATGTTTTGTTACTTGCCCCCACTTCTTTCTCCTTCACCCGTTTCCTTAATTACTTATTCTTTAATCAGAAAGGTATAATAAAAAAAGGGCTTGATATTTAGGTTTCAAAAAGTTCAGACTGGTTCCTCAAAATGTAAACTCCAGAGTTATATGACCTAGCAATTTGGCTCCGAGGTACCTGCTTAAGAGAAAGAAAAACATATGTCTACACAAAAATTTGCATGTGAGTGCTCATAGTAGCATTACTGATAGGAGTCAAAAAGTGGAAATAACTCAAATAACCTACCAACAGGTAAACAGATTTAAACAGTGTGGTATCTCCCCACAATGGAATATAATTTGGCCATAAAAAGGAATGGCATGCTGACACAGGCTACAACATGGATGAACCTTAAAACATATGCTAAGTGAAAGAAGCCAGGAACAGAAGACCACAAATTCTATAATTCCATTGATATAAAATGTCCAGAATCTATAAAGACAGAAAGTAGATTAATGGTTGCCAGGGGTGAGGGCAATGGGGGAACATGGAGTGACTGCTAGTAGACACCGGTGTTCTTCTGGAACGATGAAAAGGTTCTAAAATCAGAGAGTGGTAACAACTGCACAATTCTGTGAATATACTATGCGCACTTAATGGTACACTTTAAAAACGTATTTTTATGGTATGTAAATATTTCAATAAAGCTATTACTAACACACACACACACACACACACACAGATTCAGACTGGTATCCAAGCCCTTACTAGTTCTGTGGCCTGATAAAGTTGCCAAATCTCTTTGAGCCTCTGTTTCCTTAGATGGAAAGGAAGGGTGCGACCACCACCTACCTCAAAATGAGGCTTCGAAGAAAATATGGAGTGTTTCCCAAATCAGAAACTGGCTTACAAAGGATAGCTATTGTTCTCTTTTCACTTTTCAAAACACTTCAAGGTTTTTTTTTTCAGCCTTAAAAGAAGTCTGTGAGCTGGGCATGGTAGGGCGTTACCTGTAGTCCCAGCCACTCGAGAGGTTGAGGCAGAGCTGCTTGAGCCCAGGAGTTCGAGGCTGCAGTGAGTGGTAATCATGCCACTGCATTCCAACCTGGGTCACAGAGTGAGATTTGCCTCAAAAAAAAAAAAAAGAAAGAAAGTTTGTGATTTCTAGCTCACTTTACAGATTTTAAATATTCTGAAGAAAACAATGCACACATTTTCTGCTTAAATGAGAAAGTTTCTGAAAGATGATGGTGAGCCTTTTCAGGAGGCTCAATACTGCCTAACTTTGCATTTCATGTCCATTACAAATTACGAGGACAGACACCAAGAAAAAGTATAAGGGAAGGCAGAAATTTCATTCATTAGAACAAACTTTTCTCTTTCCCCCTTCTCATTTACACATTATCTTCTATCTTTTTTTCTCTCTCTCTCTCCCCCCCTCCCCCTCTCCTCTCTCTCTTTCTCTCTCTCTCAACAGGGTCTCACTTTGTCACCCAGGCTGTAGTACAGTGGTACAATCATAGTTCACTGCAGCTTCAAATTTCTGGACTCAAGCAATCCTCCCACCTCAGCCTCCTTAGTAGCTAGGACTACAGGTTCAAGACACCATGCCTCGCCAACTTTAAACATTTTTTGTAGAGAGAGGGGGTCTTGTTATGTTGCCCAGGTTGCTCTCAAACTCCTGGCTTCAAGTAAGTAATCCTCCCACCTCAACCTCCCATATCTTGTCTTTATTTGGCCAGAAAGAAGTTAACTATGACAGTCATCCAAATCACATGTATGAATTACATTTTCTAAAGCTAAAGTAGAACCACGATTTTGTCGTTTGTCGCAACATGAAGCATACTCAACATATGAAAATGTATGAATTCATACATTATGCTGCTGTAGTCTTGCCATTGTTAGATCTAAGTCTCTCATTTAAAAAGAAGAAGAATGTTTGCCAACATAGCTAATGAAATATCCAAATGTTTAATTTAGTTCCTGGTAAAATGGCATTTCGGTCATCCACTGCTTTAATTGAATCATCAGAGTAATTAACTGACTCGTATTCATTTATATTTTCACTTAATAAAAGCCTTTTAAAATATTTCACATCAAAACATCTGTTGCCTAAGATTCACCAGTTAACATTCATTTCTGCCCCATAGGACACTCTTGCTTTAAACTTTATTCGACAACCTAAAAAAAAATAACAAATACAGAGCTGAGAACTTTTTGAGAAAAGAAAATCAATAGTTACAAAGTGATCTTATTGTTTGATTCTAGTTAAGGTGTTTTTTCCTTTAAATCGTTACCACTATAAAATAGAAGAGCTGGTTTTTACTTTCTTCTAGACATCACCACCAGTAAAATACCATGCCAATATCTCTAGGCTGGCAATGAAAAGGAAAATTCAGAAAACCAAAATATTCATGAATAGAAGCGTAGGTCAACTTTATGACTGAACTGCTACTTAGGAACAGTATGAACAGGTCCCCAACCAACTGTTCCAATAAAAATAACTAAGCTCGTTTTCCCATCTGAAATGAAACCGTCAATAGCATGCCCTTGGATTAGATTCGGAAGACCTGAGGCCTCAAAGTCATTTAATACAAATTTCAGCCACGTATCTTTCCAACCAGCATAGGGAGAATTCTACCATAAGCATACAGGAGGCTGTACCCACTTTTGAATATGATTGATTATAAGTCAATTAAGGAAACTATTCAAAATGTTAATTGAGGAATCTATTTAACCTACTGGAGACCAAAACCGTTCCCATGACTCTATACTATAAAGTATTCCAGGGACCCACCAGCATACCAAATACATTCTACCTGCTCTCAACAACTTCTGAGGCTCAAAAACACAGGTGTCCTGCTCTTGGAAACTGGCATTAAATTCAGAGAGAGAGTAGAAACTTTAATTCCACTGAAAAGTTAATGAAGGCCCACAAATGGTTCAGATGTAAAGTATAAGCTACAAAAGCTATCAGAGTATACATTCTACCATGAACAAGATGATATACTTCACCAGAGATAAAAATACCACTACAGAGGATGAATCAACACACTCACTACTCTTTACTGCTACCGTGACAAACAGGTGTCGAATAACAAGAAAAGTTTCCCTAAATCACAAAATAGCAAAATAAATTGCTGCAGTTATCAAATGGTCTAGAGTTCAAAATTATTCCGACTGCACTTAAGTAAATTCTATCAAATACACACTTTTCCCCCATTAACAAACTTTTGGGGCCCTTTGAGGAAGCAATAAATCCAACATGTAAAAAAAAAGGGTGGTTAATTTTTGTGCATGAATTATCACACATCATGTTCTGACAAAATATTCAGTGTGCTGTGAAAATCTTTTTCAACCCTGTCAATGAGACTGAATCTTTCAAGCATGTAGGATTTCATATTCTTAAAAAGATGCCATATTGGTGGATATGAATGTTTCCTTCCTGTAAAATCGCAAAAACAAAAAGAAAATAAAAAAGAATCCATTATCCCATAAACAAAATAAGAAGCAACACTGAGGCCAGGTCCACTGTGGCTTTCCATTTAAAAAGCTCTAGACTGTATTAAACTGTGATGATTTCATTAAAGTAGACCTGAATGGGTTCTGGGGGCCCATCTACAGCAAACCCTGCGTGCATCCTCGCAGGAGGGTTTTGTTACTAAGGGATTTTTTTTCCCGAGTTCTTCATCCAGTCATTTCCAAACAGATGTGAGTTGGGAAGCAAAAAAGCAACACGTTCCTCGGAACGCGGAGGCTGCCCGGGCCTCCCCGCCGCCCTGCGCCCCATGCGCCTCCTGCTCGGGCGCGCTCCGCGGGTGCTGGAGCCGGTGGGATCCGCGCACCAGTGCCGGGAGCCTGGGCGGCGGCGGGGAGGCCCGGGCAGCCCGGGGCGAGGCGCGGCCCCGCGGCCCCAGCACAATGCGCCGGCGGCGGGAACCGGGACCGCGCGCCCCTCCGCAGCAACTTTGCGCGGCCTCGCCCGCGGCCACCGGGCCTCGGCCCCTCGGCTCCGTCCCCGCCGCCGCCGTCGCCCGCTGCCTGCTGCCCGCCGCCCCGGCCCCGTGCGGCCGCCCCTCACCGTTGCAGAACTGGAGCAGCGAGGACGTGTCGTACAGGCTGCTGTAGCTGGAGAAGCCGTCCTCCATGCTGAGGCCGCCGGGCCGCGCCCGCTCCCCGGCCGGGCCGCGCCGCCGCCGCTCACCACACACTGAGCCGAGCCCGACCGCGACCGGCGCTGGCGCTGGGGCCGGCCCTGCTGTGGCGGCTGCTGCTGCCGGTTACCATGGCAACCCCGGGCCCGCCGCCGCCGCCGCGCGAGCCCAGCGCCCGCTCCGCCCGCGAGGGGGCGGCCTCGGCGGCCGCGGGGCCCCAGCCGGGAGGGGGACGTGGCGGGGCGGGGCGGGGCCGAGCCTCCCCGCGCCCGCGGCCTCTTCCCCCGCGGGAAGTGCGGCCCTGGCAGCCTGCGTGCTGCGGGGGCGCCTCTGCGGCCCGCCGTTCCCTCGGCCAGGCCCCGCCTCCGCGCTCCGGGGCCCGGAGGCTGCGGGGCGCGGCGGGCGGCCCTTGAGGGGCCGCGGGGACAAAGAGGGGCTGAGAGAGAGCGGGCCTGTGGGGGCCGGGGTGACCTCCGCCGCGGACGCCCAAGCCCACCCGCCCCCGACGCGCTGTTCCCGCGCCCGCGGGCAGCGCCACCACCAAACATGGACAACGCGCCCGCGCATTTCGGCAGTTTCCACGCCGCGGCTCCCTGTGGGCCACATCCGACCCGGGGGCCCCTCGGTCTACACGTTTTTCCGCGGCAGCAAGGCCCTGCCTCAGTGAGAAGTAGCACAGGGCCGGCAAGTCCTCTCGAACCTTCGAACCTTCTCTCACACTGGGGCAGAGAGGCCATCCTGACCCCAGGCTGGAAGCCCCCCGCGTTGAGGACAGGACGCAGCTAAAACATCGCTCTGTGGTTTCCCTACGATCAGCCCCTGGGATCCAGATAGATCTGCCACATTACAGGCTTGTTAACTCGCTACAGGACTAAGGAAATCAGCATTGATTCTACATCAGAAAGAGACCAAGAGTTAGGAGAAAATAGCGCAGTAGGAGAAACACACAGATCCATGAGTTTGTAACTTTTCCAGCCTATACGCATATAAATGCAGTTAATGGTTTGCATTTTATACCCATGGCTTGAAGTAGGTAAAGAGGCTCCAAATAACAAGTGGGGAAGCAAGAAATTAGAATACAGAAAATGGATGATCTAACCCAAGAATGCGCTTGGTCCCAAAGAGACTGCAGTACGTTTACACTTCCTGTTGCATCATAGTCATTATTCAGTTCCATGCAAAATTCTGAAATTGTAGGTACTAACTTGTGCAGGTTGAACACAGTAGGTGAAATAAGAACTGAATAATAAGTTAGAGTTAGGGAAACTCGTAGGCTTCTCTGGGGTCAGAGGCCTGTCCTTCAGAAGCCCAGCTTGGACATCGGTAGATGGCAGGTCAGGGACAGGCTCTGTCACTGTGTGTGTGGCACAGTTAGCAGGTAGGTTAGAAAGGACTGGTGCTACATGCTGTGGGCAGAGGAGGAAGTTTAAGGCCTTATCTCTGTCCTAGCAGGATTGTTAATGGGGAATTTGCATTGTGGGTGGAGGCTGAAGGGCCACAGGTGCTGCAGGGTTTGACTGTGACTGGGTGGACGAAGGACAGCCGGCAGGACAGTGCAAGTGAGGAAAGAAGGAACAGTGCCTGCAGACATTGTGCAAACAAGTGGGAAATAAGACTGGCCTGAGGGCAAGGGGCCAGGTGAGAGGGGCCCCAAGAGCTGCAGAGGAGCCTGAACCAGACCCGGTGGGAGATGGAGGGACGTGTGGAGCGTTCACACTGGCAGGCCACTGATGAGAGCTGTGTTAGGGAGCGGCCTGTTGCTGAACAGCCCAGGATGTCTGCAGTTCTCCAGGAATGAGGCTCCGAGGGCTGGCCAGTGGGAAGTTGCTATAGGACCATACAGCTGGAAAGACAGGAAGGTCAAGCGAGGACAGCAAAACCTCCAATTAGAAGTGCCCTGTAGCAACTGGAGAGAAAGAATTGAGATTTGGGAGCTGTCAGTAAAGGGGTTGTAAATGACGTCTCTAAAGAAGAGAATGGAAAATTGGAGACGGGCTGGGCACAGCCTTGACAAAGGAGAGGGTCGGAATGGTCTGAGAGGTCATTTCTGTGGGACATTGTTTCCCACAGAAAGCTTCCAGTGGGCATTTTCACAGGGTTCTCTGCAGAAAGGCTCAGGAAGGATGAAGCTGGGGTAAGTCCCTTCTGTCTGGTGGCAGAGGGCTCCTAGGTGACATGGAGCACCCTGGTGAGAAAATAGGTCGCTGGATATCAAAGGGAAAGGACATGTACATGCATGTTAGAACAGTTTGGCAGGAAGGCCAATTGTGGTGGCTCATGCCTGTAATTCCAGCATTTTGGGAGGCCAAAGTGGGTGGATCACGGGAATTCAGGAGTTCAAGACCAGCCTGGGCAACATGAGAAACCCTGTCCCTACAAAAAAAAAAAAAAAAATTAGCCAGACATGATGGTGCACACCTATGGTCCCAGCTATTTGGGAAGCCGAAGTGGGAGAATCACCTGTGCACAGGAGGTGGAGGTTGCAGTGAGCCAAGGTCATGCCACTGCCCTCCAGCCTAGATGACAGAATAAGACCTGTCACCAAAAAAAAAAAAGGAAAACTTTGGCAGGAAAAGGAAATTGCAGGGGGCGGAGGGGGAGCCAAAGATAGTTAGCAGAGGGCCAGATAAAGGATCCCCTTGACCCTACAGGCACAGGTGGGTTCTCTGCCTCTCTAAGGCAAGAGGCAAGTGCTATGGAGAAGAGGCTTTCAAAGGGTGAGGCTTAACACCCAGGTACGCCTTTCATCCTCTTCATTTCCCATCTTCCCTCCATCTCTTCCAGTCTTCATGCTCTCTCTACTCCACTTTGCAGTTTTATACTTTATGATACCTTGGATGATTGGCACAAGAAGCTGAGGTGTGGCATTTCTGAACTTGAAGTAATTATCATGAATGATTAGAAGATGGTTTACTTAAAGCCAGGTATAGGGGTGTGTGCGTCTAGTCCTAGTCATTTGGGAGGCTGAGGTGGGAGGATCACTTGAGCCCGGGAGGTTGAGGTGGCAGTGAACTATGACTGCACCACCACACTCCATACAGTGCAACCTGGGCAATGCCCGTCTCCAGCCTGGGCAACAGAGTGAGACCTCGTCTCAAAAAGAAAAAGAGAATGTTAGCATTCCTGATGTTTAATGTTATGATATTTGGTGACCACAGTTCAGACATGGTAAAGGAGATATCTGTTTAAAAGTTCAGCTGCAAAATTGAGCTGGAGATTTTCTTAGGAGATATTATTTCCACTAGAGTAAAGTTACAAATAAGACAATTAAGAACTCACTCCACTTTCTTTTGAGATGATAAAGATCATCATCACTCTCTTAACCTAGAGTATTACACAGCTATGTTTTTCCCACAACGGTAAACTCGTACTCTAAAAAAAAGCTAAATTTAGAATAATTACAATGGCATGCATGTTAAGTCAATTACGTGTAATCTACACAGCATTAAAAAAGATCTATGGAGAAAGTTCAAGAAAAATCTCTGAAAACTTAATTAATAATGTGTGATGTTTTTGCCTAAACATTTTAACAGACTGATATTCCACGTCATTGTGAGATAATTTATAGTCTGGCCCCAAAAATGTTGTCATTGTAATAAATGATGTGCACTCTCTAGGACAATATAACCACAGTGTTCAGTGGAATTAATAGCAGCATTTGTACAACGTGTGAAAAAGAGAAAGTGAAAGCTCTGTACCCTTTATTCATAGAGAAGCCATTTTAAAAATCATCCAGAAATGTGCAGCCTTGTACGTCTATTGTTTAATCCGACACTCTTCCCAAAACAGTTACACAGTGCCAGGCCCTATGCTTGGAACTGGGGATGTGGCACATAGAACACAGTGCTTTCCAAACTGCAGGTGGCTGTGAAGTCAATTAAAGAGTCATAATTGGCAAATTTTAAAATGAAATAGAGGCCAGGCATGGTGGCTCTTGCCTGTGATCCCAGCACTTTGGGAAGCCAAGGCGGGTGGATCACATGAGGTCAGGAGTTCGAGACCAGCCTGGTCAACATGGTGAAACTGCATCTCTACTAAAAATACAAAAATTAGCTAGGCGTGGTGGTGGACACTTGTAGTCCCAGCTACTGAGGAGGCTGAGGCACAAGAGTTGCTTGCACCCAGGAGGTGGAGGTTGCAGTGAGCCGAGATGTACCACTGCACTCTAACCTAGATAACAGAGGGAGATGCTGTCCCAAAGAACAAAAAAGGCAAAAACAAAAAAGAAAGCAATAGAAAATTCCACTTCTGGGTACTTACAAGAGTTGAAAGCAGGGACTTGGACAGATATTTGAACACCCACGTTCATAGCAGCATTATTCACAATAGCCAAAAGGTAGGAGCAACCCAGTATCTACTGATGGATGAATGGTTAAACAAAATTGGTCCATTCATACGGTGGAATCTTATTTCATCCTAAAAAGGAAGGGAATTCTGACACATGCTACTACATAGATGACCCTGCAAGCCACTATGTGGTGTGAAATAAGCCAGTCCCCAAAAGCACGAATAGTCTGTCACTCCACTTACATGAAGTGCCTAGGGTTGCCAAGTCATAGAGACAGAAAGTGGAATGGTGGCTGCCAGGGGCTGCGGGGAGGGAGGAATAGGAAGCAAGTGCTTAATGGAGCAGAGTTTCAGTTTGGAATGATGAAAAAGTTCTGCAGACGAATGGTGGTGTTGGTAGCAGAACAATGTGAATACACTCATGCTTTCTAATTGTGCACTTAAAAGTGGTTACAATGGTAACATATGTCATGTGTACACACACACGTGCGCACACACACATTAGAGAGATATTTTACAGTCTCCCTATGTTGCCCAGGGTGGAGTGCGTTGACTATTCACAAGTGCAATCAGAGCACACTACAACCTCCAACTCCTGGGTTCAAACGATCCTCCCTCCTCAGCCTCCCAAGCAGCTGAAACTACAGACACACACCACCATGCCTGGCTGTTGTGTATGTTCTAACACAGTTTTTTTTAAATTTATTTTTTATTTTTATTTTTTTATTTAAAAAAAAAAAGATGGGATTTCACCATGATGGCCAAGCTGGTCTTGAACTCCTGACCTCAGGTTATCCATCCACCTCAGCCTCCCAAAGTGCTAGGATTACAGGTGTGAGCCACCGCGCCCGGCCTCTAACACAATTTTTAGCTTGAAATGGAATAGAGAATATCAGAGTGCATTGAGCATAGCAAGAATGAGTATCTGCGCTGGAAACATTGGTCTTTACTTAAATGTATCTACATGTGCTGAGTTGTGATATATAATACAAGGCATTTCTTGTTGTAGGTCATGGTCACAGTCTAAGAGACATTCGGACATACAATAATCATTATAAGCACCAAGGAACAAAGCTAGGAGGAAGGATTTCAGATTATTCCTGAGGGTCTGAACTGGACTGAAGAGGAAAGAAGCTACCAGAACAGCCATGGCAGAGCAAGGGGCAGCCACGTCAGGCAAGCTGTGGCAGGAGATGAGGAGGTGTGCTTGCATGGGGCCTTGGAGATCCTGTCGGGGGCTTCTGATTTTACTCTAAAAGCAGAGAAAGTTGACCTTCAGTTCATATCATGGGTTGAATTGTGTCTTCCACAAAATTCATCTGTTGAAGTCCTAACCCCCAGGACCTCAGGATGTGACTTTATTTGAAGATGGGGCCTTTACGGATGTAATCAAGTTAAAATGAGGGCATTAGGCTGAGCCCGAATCCAATAGGACTAGTGTCCTTATAAGAAGGGGAAATTTGGACAGAGCTGCATACAGAGGGAAGATAAAGTGAAGACACAGGGAGAAGGCAGCCACCATCAAGCCAAGGAGAGAGGCCACAGAAAAATCCAGCCTTGCCCCACACGCTTGGATTTTGTACTTCTGGCCTCCAGAACCATGAGAAAATAAATTTCTGCTGTTTCAGTCCTCCAGTTTGTGGAGCATTCTTAAGGGAGTCCGAGCAGATCAATACAGTTAGTATAGAAATCTGAGACAAACCCGGTGCGGTGGCTCACGCATGTAATCTCAACACTTTGGGAGGATGAGGCCAGGGGATCCCCTGAGGTCAGGAGTATGAGACCAGCTTGGCTGACATGGTAAAACCCCATCTCTACTAAAAATACAAATATTAGATGGGCATGGTGGCAGGCGCCTGTAATCCCAGCTACTTGGGGGCTGAGGCAGGAGAATCACTTGAACCTAAGAGATGGAGGTTGCAGTGAGCTGAGATCACACCACTGCATTCCAGCCTGGGCGGCAGAAGGAGACTCGCTCTCAAAAAAAAAAAAAAAAAAAAAAAAAAATCTCAGAAAAGAATCTCAGAGTCAAGAATTAGCTATTCCACAGATGCAGCACCATTCACTACTGATATTAAAATATAAAATATAGCTTCTCATGATAAAATCGTTATTCCACAAAGTGAGAGGTAATCACTGATTCTAACAACTGTAAGGGAACATTCAACTCTGTGGCCTCCAACCCACTTGCTGACACAGCTGTCCTTTCTATAACATCCCAGACAGATGGTCACTCTGCCCCTTTCAGATCTGAAGCACTCCAATTATTAAAAAGATTGTTGTTTATTTTTATCTCAAATTGCCCTTGCCAAAGCATTCTTCACCAATCCTACTTTTGTCTGGTCAACTTCATCTCCCTGTCTCCTGCTTCTGGCTTCTGTCTCCTCTGGAACATTGCAACAGTAGCCTGTGTCCTGGTTTACCCAGTCCTGCTTCGTTACTCCGGGGCTAACTTACCCAAAGAGGCACTAACTGATGTCCTTTCGTTCTCTGCTGCCTACCATATTAAGTGCAAACATCTTGGCATGGACTTCAAGTGTGTCTGCGTTCCTGCTGCAAATGCCGTCTTTGGCACTCAACACACCCCTGCCCCACCGTGCTCTCTAAAAACTCTTCTTCACAACTCTCAGACGTGCTGTGCACTTGAAGGCTTTGAACCCTGGCCAGTGCTGTGCCCTAGGTCTCAGTGCCCGCCTCCCCTGCCCACCAGGGTAGGAGCTGCCCTGTCAGCAGGGCCTCTGCAGTCATGAGCACATCTGCCCTTGTGCCAATCTGCTTTGCCTTGTGGGAACTTGTGTACAAGTCTGTCTCTCCTGGGGAAAATGCCCCTAATGCCCATCATGCTTGACACAAGTTTGAATGTAGTTGGCAATGAGTAAATGCTGAGTGAACGAATGAACTCTGGACAAAAGTGGTGGCCCATTATACATGATAGGCTTTCAAATGCCTGGAAGAGAACAAGAGAATGCACATCTTCTCCAGGGTGACATTCTCCATTTCCTCCCTGTCCACCATGTGACATTGTTTCTAGACCCCTTGTCTGGAGAGATGTCTATCCCACCCAACCAGATCCTTTTATTCTCAATCCTGAAATTCGGGGTACCCAGAACTGCATACAGTAACCTCAGAGGACTGACCTGGGTGGCATTTCCCTTTAGTACCTTGAATATTATGATTCTATTGATGGAACTAAATCTTGTATTGATTTTTTTTTTTTTTTTTTTTTTGAGCAGCCAGGATGTAGACTGTAGGCTCCAGGCTGACCTTCCGGTCAATTATAAACCTATCAGCCTTTTAAAAATGAACTGCTGTTGGATCTTCTCCATCCTGTACTGAGCTCATTGATTTTTTTAAAAACTTGAGTGACAAGATTTATCTTTACCCTTGTTAAATGCCATTTTATTGGCTTCTATCCCTCATTTTAGCCAACCAAAATCTTTAAAACTCTTCAATCTGGCATTGTGATAGCAGTGAATGTGCCATCGTGCACCCTTCAATGTCTCCTTTGTTCTTGTAATTGATAATCAGGTTAGCGGCGCAGGAGGGGTACAGAGTCCTGTGTATGGCACTGGATGCCTCCCCAGCCACGTCTCTGTTGATCTGTTTCTCAGAGCTTTGGAAACGCCTGTTCAACTAAAAATGAAATCACCCCAACCATTCATTCACCTAGCCTACTTTATTCTTCATTGTCTGCAGGATTTTGTGGAAGAGCCGCTCCATTGCTTTGTAAATCCAGTCTGGTAACACAGGAAAAGAGGGAACGAGGTCGGTTTGGCTCTTAGGCATCACTTCTCCTTCCAAGTGTTTACACACTAGCTCTTCAAAGATCTGTGAACATTTTTGCTCAGAACCAATATTAACAGCAAATGTATCATCTGCATTTTCCAGAATCCAACTTTTTCTGCTCTTTGGAAAATTATGACCTTTTTTCCCTTCCCAGTTCTCTGCAATGCCCATCTGGCAAAATTCGAGGTGGCTTGCTGAGGTCTGGAGAATGTATTCACAGTAATTGAACAGTCTCTTGCCATCTTAGGCTCTTGGCAATTTCTCCCCAGGGATGTTTCTTCTATCCCTTCCAGTGTTCAGATTACTCTCTTTATTAGAGAAAAGGGAGGCTGGGCATGGTGACTCATGCCTATAATCCCAGCACTTTGTGAGGCGGAGGCCAGTGATCACCTAAGGTCAGGAGTTCGAGACCAGCCTGGCCAACATGGCGAAACCTCATCTCTACTAAAAATACAAAATTAGCCGTGTGTGGTGGCGTGCACCTGTAATCTCAGCTACCTGGGAGACTGAGACAGGAGAATTGCTTGAATCTGGGAGGCAGAGGTTGCAGTGAGCTGAGATCACACCACTGCACTGCAGCCTGGGCAACAAGAATAAAACTCTATCTGAAAAAAAAAAAAATGAAAGAAAAGGGAGCCTGCAGAATGAAGTCCTAACCACACAGACTGGCTTTCGGGGTCCTTCATGGCTCCCCTAGTTCTTCCGGTTCATATGTCTTTGGTCCCTAACAATCCCCTCTGCTTTTCATTTCCCAAACACCCCACAATTGTCTGCCCTTGGGGCTTTGCTTGTGAGATTCCTGCTGTTGAAAATGTCTTTCCACTCAGTCTGTGAGCTCCCTGGCCATGCCCCGGCTGGGAGCCTCACATAGGGACGCAGTTCTACAGCTTATCTTACGAAGGTGAGACAGTTTTAGCCTGGTGAACCCAGCTCTGTGTCTTCCCATGTATCATGGGGCCTGGATGGGCTGGGATGGGGAAGTGGCACTGGCCGAGAAACAGCACTGTGTGATAAAGACAGCCTTATCAAGGGCCTCTCCAGCTTCATTAGCCTATTACAAAATGTCAACACCGCAGAATCATGAACCTCAGAGCCTTCCGCGGATAATTTAACAGTCCAAATGGGTATGACAACTCTATTATCTAAGAAACCCAGTAGGCTATTTACCAAAAGTATTCCTAATGATTTGACTCCATCAAAATAGTTTACATATTTTGAAGTAGCTGAAGTGGAAAATTAAAAGAAATATTTGCTTGATTTATTCTATTTAAAATGTCCTTGGGCTGGGTGCGGTGGCTGACGCCTGTAATCCCAGCACTTTGGGAGGCCAAGGCGGGTGGATCACGAGGTCAGGAGTTTGAGACCAGGCTGGCCAACATGGTGAAACCCCGTCTCTACTAAAAATACAAAAAAATTAGCCAGTTGTGGTGGTGGGTGCCGGTAATCCCAGCTACTTGGGAGGCCGAAGCAGGAGAATTGCTTGAACCCGAGAGGCAGAGGTTGCAGTGAGCTGAGATTGCGACACTGCACTCAAGCCTGAGTGACAGAGCAAGACTCCGTCTCAAAAAAAAGTCCTTGCAGGCCAGGCACAGGGGCTGACACCTGCTATTCCAGCACTTCGGGAGGCCAAGGTGGGTGGATCCCTTGAGACCAGTCGGGGCAACATGGGAAACCCTGTCTCTACAAAAAATACAAAAATTAGCCAAGCATGGTGGGACGTCCCTGTTGTCCCAGCTACTCAGGAGGCTAAAAGGTAGGAAGATTGCTTGAGCCCAGGAGGTCAAGGTTACAGTGAGCTGTGATCAGGCCACTGTACTCCAGCCTGGGCGACAGAGTGAGATCCTGTCTCAAAAACAAAACAAAACAAAACAAAACAAAAAAGACAAGAAAAAGTCCTTGCATTTAGGAAACTTGATGTTATATTTGTCTCTAATTCATACAAAAGTGCAGGCACCACAGTAGATTGCAAATGAATTTCCAGCATCTCTACCAATTAATGGGATTGACAGGGCATTTTGTTTGTTCACCCCATCATGTTGCCTGTAAGGTTTTATGGAGTTCCTGGCATGCCACTGACTAACCACAGAGTAAATAAGCTAATATTAGAGCAACCACTGATCCCAGTGGGCCTAGGACAGCCAGGTTTAGGCCTTTGTCCTGGGTGCTCATTAATAGTACTCCTTTGGGTGGGGCCAGGCCCAGTAGCTCACGCCTGTAGTCCCAGAACTTTAGAGGCAGAGACAGGTGGATCATGAGGTCAGGAGATCTAGAACATCCTGGTCAACATGGTGAAACCCCATCTCTACTAAAAATACAAAAATTAGCCGATGTGGTCATGCGCACCTGTAGTCCCAGCTACTCAGGAAGCTGAGGCAGGAGAATCTCTTAAACCCAGGAGGCGGAGGTTGCAGTGAGCCGAGATCGCACCACTGCAGTCCAGCCTGGGCAACAGAGCAAGACTCTCTCTCAAAAAAAAAAAGGTACCCCTTGGACTCTGTATTCTGGTTTGGATGATAAATTGTATGGTCATCCTAGTTAATAAAGATTTAGAATCTTTCCACAGTGTACATTGAAAGAAGATTATCTAGACTGATACAGTTTATGCTTCAAATGCTTTCATAAGCTGCCTTACAATATCAAAGTTGCAAGAAATAAAGAGAAGTTGCCAGAAATCTGGATTTGTAACAGGAAAGTCCCATTACTGAGGCTTGCTGGCCCCTGCCTTCAGCACCTTCCCAGGCTTTTGCATCCTGCTGTTCTAGAGATGCTGCACCTGGTCCTGATTAATGGAGGGTTCAGGAACTCTTGCTCATAATTTTGCCATGGACACCGGAGAGTCGGGCAAAGGTCCTCAGTGTCTTTCTGGAAGTCAACTCGATAAGAAATTGCTCCCCCTCGCTCCCTCACAGGCTTGGTCACCTGTTGCTGAGAGCTGACCCTGGGCTCACACATTTTCCCACACTGAGTGCCACTGCTGTGCCAGGAACAGGAGACGCAACAGGAAGTAACGCACCATCCCACGCCCGGGGGCCTTACAGCCCAGAGGGGAGAAAACAGGCTGCAGGTCACACTCATGCAGCCCTCAGTCACCGTCAGGCCCCAGCTCCAGTCCCTGCTGCAAGCCTAGCTGGTACTGCCTCCAACTTGCATGTAAGGAAACTCCCTCGGACCAGAGGCGCAGGGGCCTGGCCCGAGCTCACGACGTTGGTAAATGGTAGAGCTGGGATTTAAATCCAGTCCTGTCAAGCCCAAACCCTCACTTTTCTGCTTTGAGCAGCCACCTCTTCAACAGAAGACAGAATAAGAGAAGACAGAATAAGAGAGAGCTGGTGGGGGTGGAGGGGTGGGAGAAGGAAGGAGAGGGGAAGGGCTGATTCTACCCAAGCATGCAAGCTGACACCCTGGCTGGAGACAGGTAGGAATAACCGAACCCTACGATAGGGTAGGGCCACAGGCCTCGTGCTGTGGGTTCAGCTGTGCTTGCCCCACAGGCATATTTGGAAAGTGTTTGCTTCTTGGGGTTGGGGCAGATAGACACATGGGGATTACCGAACTCCAGAGGCTGGGGCGGATGGAGGAGTCCAGAAGTCAAAAGGTGGGGGGCATAGCGCCAGCCTCAGTGGGTCTGGGAGCTGAGGGGTGTGGAGAGGAGGCAGGAAAGAGGCTAGAAATGCATACTCAGTATACCTGGGAACTGACATGACATCCAGCTCTGTTAACGTCCAAGAGGGGACAGGGAGCTCAGACCGAAGGCACCCGGCCCCATTGCAGCGAGCCTGGGACCCCACAATAATGGGCTGGGCTTGGACTATGGGCAGTAGGAGCTTGTTGGAAGCCACGCAGTTAGGGCTGTGCTTCAGGAAGACGGATGGGAAGTGCACACACCTGGGCCAGGGGACACAAGGCATGAAAACACACTGCTGGAACTTGTTCCAGGTGAAGTGGTGTGAGCCTGGGTTGGGCTGGCAGTCATCCTCCCAGCCATGAGGTGGGGAGCTGGCCCAACAGACCACACTGCTGATGCAGAAGAAGCCAAAGGAGGATCTGGGGTCCGAGGGCAGGAGTGGTGGGTGGTCTGGGGATCAGGAAGAGAAGTAAGTGCTGGCGGAAGGCATGGCCTTGGCAGTGAGGATGGCATGCAGCACAGGGGGCGCCACCGGTAAGCTGGGGCAGGGCCTCAGGGCCAGAGCTGGCCAGGACACAGGTGGTGGGGGAGGAGAAAGGCACTGGGAAACCCACCTGAGTGGGTGGCGTCAGGAGGACACAAGCAGTATACAGGGGCGGGGGCGGGGGCGGGTGGCCTTAAAAAGAAGGAGAGAGGCTCCATCACCCAGGAGAGGAAGGTTAAAGGATGAGGGGGATGAAATACCTTAGGAAATGTGAGGCTTCAACCTCACGTTCAACAAACACAGTCAAATGTTGCTTAATGATGGGATACGTTCTAAGAACTATGAAGTTAGCTGCGAGCATTGTAGAGTGCACTTACATAAGCCCGGATGGTACAGCCCACTACACACTTAGGCTACATGGTACAGCCCATTGCTCCTAGGCTGCAAATCTGCATGACAGGTTACTGTACTGGATATCGCAGGTAACTATAATACGATGGTAAATATTTGTGAATGCCAACATCTAAACAGAGAAAAGGTATACTAAAAATACAGCGTCATAACCTTATGGAGCCACCATCATACGTGCAGTCCACCACTGACCCACTTGTCATGATGTGGCACGTGACCACTTGTTGGCAATATAAGCATCCTTGTTGACAGGCAGCTCTCTCAGTGCCTTTCCAGGGAAAGGCGGTAGCTGGAGTACTGAGTTTGCCTCCATGTTCTACTGAAACTCCTCGTACCCACAGGACAGAGAGGATGGAAGAGAAACAACCACCATACAGCTTCAAACTGGAAAATAGGAAAAGGGGAGGTACAGTCTCATCAGCTCCAGACAAGCTGAACTCAAAGCCAGCAAGGGTGAGCAGCCAAGGAACAACCTACTTCCCCCACAGAGAACCCCCAAAAGCTTAGGATGGGCGGGACCAGGTACCTCTCGCAGTGGGGGCACAAGAGGGTCTGCTTAAGAAACTGCTATGGACTGAACTGTGCTCCCCTCCAAAATCATACACTGAAAACCCAACCCCCATAGTGACTGTATTTAGGATGGGGCCTTTAGGAAATAATTACAGTTAAATGAGGCCTTAAGGGTGAGGCCCTGATCTGATAGAACTGGTGACCTTATGAAAAGGGAGAGAGATAGCTCTTACTTCTCTCTGCCATGTGAGGACACAGCAAGAAGGTGGCAGTCTGCAAGCCAGGAAGAGAGCCCTCACCAGGAGCCAACCATGCTGGTACCCTGACTAGACTTCAAGCCTCCAGAATAGTGAGGAATAAATTTCTGTTGTTTGAGCCACCCAGTCTGTGGTATTTTGCTATGGAAGCCCCAGTGACTTAGATAGAAGCAGACAGATTCCTCCTCAGTCTCCTTTCTCTCCCTGCAGAAGATTGGAGGTTCAATCTGTGAAACGGGTGAACCAAGGGGTTCTCTGCACAAAGGGGTACCGGGGAGGGGGGTGGCATCCTGAAGATGGCAAAGAAATGACAGCCTGATGCTCAATGGTGAGCCCTCACCCCAGCCTCTTCCCACCCTCAGCTTCCAGAATATTGGAAGCCAGGGGTCTGCTGTCCAGGCAAGAGTGTGGAAGGACCTTCTTTAGGGAATATGACAAAGTCTTCTGGAAAGACCTAGAGGTTGGGCGGGTTGGGAAACAGAGTGAAGTTCACCTGTTGACAAGTCTCATCTGTAAACTGAGGGCTTGCAGGTAGTGTTTGAATGTCCCCCTTTAAGATTTCACTGGAGAGCCGAGAATCTGAATGTTTAAGAAAATATAAAAGTAACAAAAAAGACAGAGTGAGGAGATGTGAGGAAACAGACAACACAGAGAGCAGAAGGAAATAAAACTTTATATCCTCAGAGGTCAAAAAAAAAAAAAAAAAAAACTAGAAAAGAATGCTATTTATAACATTAGATGATTAAAAAGTCTTTGAAAATTAAAAATATGGCCATAGAAATAAAATCCCCACAGAAATATCTACTGATAGAGTTGAAGAAATTTCCCAGAAAAATAGAACAAAAAGACAAAGCTACATAGAATATAGGAGGAAGAAAATGGGTATCATGTTGGGAAGCTCAGCATCTGAATAACACATTTCAGGAAGAGAAAATGAAGAAAATAGGAAGGGAAATCATCAAAGAAATAATTCAAGAAAATTTTCCAAAACAAAGAAACATGAATTTCTAGATTGAAAGAGCCTACGGAGTGCACAGCACAATGGAGGGAAAAAAAGCAAAACAAAATGGCATGACCAAATGTTATTTATACCCACCAAATGTTATATCCACCAGATGTTATAGGTACCAAATGTTTTAGAACATCAGGAATAGGAAAACATTCAAAACACTTCCAGAGAGAAATAACAGTCTCAGACAAATAATGAAGAATTAAAATAACATTAGATTTCTAAACAGTAATGATATAAGCTAGAAGACAACAGATAAATGCAAAAAATATATTTTTGAGAGAAAAATTATTTTAACCTGTTAAAATAACTAAAGACCCAGACACACTGTCAAATCATGTGTGCAAGTGGAATAAAGACATTTCTAGTCACACAAGATCTCAAAAACTTAGCTCTTCTGTGCCTCCTTTCTCAACACTGCTGCAGGATGTGCTCCACCAAAATGAGGGAGTTGCCAAAGAAGATGACACGGAATTCAGAAAACAAGGAATCAACACAGGAGAGAAGTGAAAGGAATCCCCAGGAAGTGGATGGACAGTAACAATCATGCTAACAGGCAGCCAGTCCAGACTGCAGAGAAGAAAAGAGGCTCTGGAGAAATGCCACCAAGAAGATGAAATCAGAAGCTGTCAGAAAGAGATTTACATAGAAGGCAGAATAGTTGGGGATGACTTAGTGAATGATATACAGAATATAGAAGACAATTATTTACTCCAGGAAAACAAAAAATTGTATAAGAAAGGAAATTCAATCATACAATATGGCTTAACTTTGAGTAGTGTTTCATAGTCCTAGTAATATAAACACACACTGGACAAATTAAAATATTCTGACATGACTATATTAGGAAGAGGAAGGGTATGTATCCACATGTGAGTATGGAGTGAGCAATGTGAGTGAGAACTAAATCTTCATCTTCCTGGAGGGACATTAACAAATTAAAAAATGCCTGACCCAGACCTTTTCAAATTGGTGCCTTTCAAATTGGTGGCTCATGCCTGCAATCCCAACACTTTAGAAGGCTGAGGCAGTTGAGCCTAGGAGTTTGAGACCAGCCTGGGCAACACAGTGAGACCCTGTCTCTACAAAAATTAATAATAAGGAAAAAATTAGCCAGGCATGGTGGTATGTGCCTGTAGTCTCAGCTGCTCAGGAGGCTGAAGGGAGAGGATTGCTTGAGCCACAGGGGGTTGAGACTTCAGTAAGCCTCAATCTGGGCAACAGAGCATGACCCTGTTTCAAAACAAAACAAAAAACAAAACAAATCCCCCAGAAAAATGCTTTGACTTAAACAATCAGGAATTAGCAGTATAAAATAGCAGTATATGCATGTTATTTCAAGAAAGGTAAAGGTGGTCAGGTGGGGTGGCTAACACCTGTAATCCCAACACTTTGGGAGGGCAACGTGGGCTGATTTCTTGAGGTCAGGAGTTTGAGACCAGCCTGGTCAACATGATGAAACCCCTCTCTACTGAAAATACAAAAATTAGCTGGGCGTGGTGGCAGGTGCCTGTAATCCCAGCTACTCAAGAGGCTGAGGCAGGAGAACCACTTGAACCCGGGAGGCAGAGGTTGCAGTGAGCCAGAATCGTGCCACTGCACTCCAGCCTGGGTGACAGAGTGAGACTCCTCCAAAAAAACAAAAAGAAAGAGATAAAGGCATACCAAAAGGCAAGGAAGTGGCAACTGCTTCTGGGAGGTGGGAAGAATGTTAGGGATGGTGTGGGAAATGAGAAAAGGGAACTGTAACTTTTTTGCCTTAAGCCTTGTAGAACTATTTGATTTTTTAAAGTACATGCAGTGTGTAATTGATACACTTAAATTAAGTTTAAAATCATGTACATTTTAATCTAACTTCTTGAGCTTCCGTTTATTTATTTGTTCTTCATTCATTCATTCATTCATTCTACAAATATTTGCTGTGAGTCTGTGGGTTGGCTGCAGGGAGAGCTGAAAGGGAAATCTCAATTCCTGCTCAGAAAGGACCTTTCCTTTTAATAAGAAAAATTTCAAGGAGGTTAAAGCTCTATGAGCCCTTTACTTTATTTTGCATGGTAGCTGATTTTCTGAAGAACTGTCAATTCTATATCTGAAACCAATTCAAGGTCTTGGGACAACTGTGGCTGAAGCTCATGATTTAAAGAGTTCCTATGACAAATCCATCAGGAGAAACTCCTGCACAATATAGGAATATGTAATCTATGTCTTCTTATGTTGGCCACTCTGCGGAGAAATGGATGTGGCTGCAGGAAAGGTAGCCGAAGAACAAACTTGCGGGCAATGTGTTATTGCCATTTGAGAAGAGGGGAATTCACTTATGGCCAATAATACCCATGATGACAAATCAGAATTCACTTATATATGGTATACTGAGATGTGGCCCTTAATTTCATTATTTTCTGTACTTTTACTGACGTCCTGTAGTGTCTAGCTATAGCTAACAAACGTGAGAGTAAAATGTTCAGCTGTACATCATGGGGATTCTATACGAATTAATTTCACAGGTTTTTGTGTGTTCGTTTGTTTGTTTGAGATGGAATCTTGCTCTGTCACCCAGACTGGAGTGCAGTAGTGAGATCTCAGCTTACTGCAACCTCTGCCTCCCAGGTTCAAATGATTCTTCTGCCTCAGTCTCCCAAGTAGCTGGGGTTATAGGTGCCCACCACCACGCCCAGCTAATGTTTTGTATTTTTAGTAGGGATGGGATTTCACCATATTGGCTAGGCCGGTCTCTAGCTCCTGACCTCAGGTGATCCACCCATCTTGGCCTCCCAAAGTGCTGGGATTACAGGCATGAGCCACCACACCTGGACAATTTCACAGGTTTTATAGTTCCTCCATTTATAACAAATATAATCGCTTCCTTTTAGCTTCATCTGTAAGGGCTCTGAGGAGAATCTCTTCAATATATTTAATATATGAAGGGCTGTGTTACCCGCTAAGATTTTATTTTTGCTTGTAGGACATTTTATTGCACCATTTAAAAGCAGCAGGAAAATATTTTTAAAAGATAGCCATTGTTCAGAAAAATCATGTTTTGGTTGGAAGAATGTAAATACAAACTGTATCATGAAGTTGTGCTGGGAAAATTTTCCTTTCCCTGAATATTATTTTTTGTTTCAAAACTATTAATGTTCTTATAATGCCCTGGATGAGTCTACAAAATGTTTTATTCAAGGTCCTTGAAATGACCTTGAATTGCTCTCCCCACACTGCCATTACACAAATGAGAGAAGAGGCTAATAAGTTATATGCATGTCTTAGGCACACCTTTCAAATTGGTGCAAAAGTCATGTGAAGTAAAGTACATACCACAGTCATGAAAATGTATCTTCCACATGGTGGCCGGGTCAGTCTGCTAAAATGCAACTCTAACATAATCACTCTCCAGATCAAAAGCCCCTGGGCTCCCTGCTGCCTGGCATTAAGAGTAAACCCTGCCCAAGGGCCCACTGCAATGGTGCCAGGCCAACCTTGCTAGCGTGGGATCTGTCGTGTCCACCTGTGCCTCAACCTACTTGCCTGTGAAGTGGACCATTTGCTGTACTCTGGGTTTGCCTCCCTCTTTCTCGTTTCACATCTTGACTGTCCCTTCCCGTGGCTCCACAGTTCCCCAGTCACCACCTCTCAAGTTCATCTCAAATGCCACTGTTCTGGGAGCCTGCCCTTCCCTCCCTGCCATCTGCCCTGCTTCCCTCCTCTGAACACCTTAGTGCCTAGTACTTGTCCAGGTCTGTGACAGTCCTCTGTGGCCTTGCCTCGTTCACCCACTGAGCTCTGCACTGCCTGATAACAGAGATCGGATCCCTCCTGGATGCTCTGTAATTAGGAAACAGATTTGCCGTGAAGACATGGGCTCATGTCTATTTCAGGGCTCTCATGGCTTTTCAAGAAGGCTGTGAGGCTCTGCCCCCGTGTCCTGGGCAGTGCGCCAGCAAACTGCATTCCTAATTACATAACAGTATTCAAACGCATGTCAGTATGAAAAGAGGAATCAACTCTCTTTTTTTTTTTTTTGGTATTTTTTTTAACCAGAGAAGCTTTTTCTGATCACTGGACTACTTTCCATTTTAAGCTAATTAGTAAATTGCATTTTTGGCTCTTTAACTGGCTAGGTTAAATTTAGCTCATCTTTTCCTTAAAGTCAAGCTGTCAGTGGATTTTGCAATTAAAATTTCCACTCTCAACTTTTGTTCTCATTCAAGAGGATGCTGGCAAGGCACTCCCCCTTCTGCCCTCCCCTGCTTCAACTTCTCCCCTACCCAAGGCTTCACGCGGACACAAGAAGATGGCCCCTGAGCCCTAGAGCTGCAGGGCACCATGAGCGTGGCCCTCACCAGCAGGCAGGGCATCTGCCCAAGGATGCAAGCAGTCGCTCAGCCATGCCGCTGAGCACCCAGCCTATCCCAGTGGAGCTATAGAAAATACGCAGCATCCTATGTGGCCAGGGCCCGGCAGGGGCTTGGAGGGCCTCTGACGTCCCAAGCATGAACTCTTGAGTGGGTGGATATGGGGAGTGTTCTCCCAGGGGAGGGGCGTGGGGGAAGGAAAAACGGTACACTCAGGAGGCATTGAGGATGGAGCAACATGACGGAAATACTGGGCATTACAGAAGCATTTGCATCTTTTAACAATCACCGTGGCCAAACCAGCGTATTCCAGCTGACTCTGGGCCCTGCCAGGCCCCAGAGCTGCCTAAGAACAATGTGGTGAGGAGTGTGGGTATGGGTTAGGGTGGAGGTCACAAGGCCACCCTGTGCTGTGACCAGAGTCATTTTCGAGCCCGGGAAAGTTCCCCATGCCTAGAACCCCCTTCTCATCTCCAGGCCCCCTGCTCTTTGCTTGGAGCTCTCTGTCGCCCTCCCTCCCTCCCTGTCTCCCCTGGAGTCCTGCCAGGGGTTCTTCTCCTGGCCCAGGCTCTTTCTGCCCACCCCTAAGGATGGTTCAGAAGTGCCCCCTACCCTTGGCCCAGTACCCCAGCCCCTCCGTAGGACAGACTGAGGGAGGGAGCGGGGAAGATGCTCACCCGGCCGGCCGTTGTGAAGCAGAAGGCAAGAGGCCAGGGCTCCCCGTGTGAGCCCCTCGGCTGCCCCTCCTCCAAGGGGAAATGGAGAGGCAGAGGCCACTTTATGAGCAGAGCACCGAGATCCCACTTCCCTTGTGGCCATTAGGCAAGATGGGCGGGTGATTTCCAAGAAGAGAGAAGGAGGCATCCATTATGCAGGCACTAATGAGCCTCAGGTCCCAGATCTCTCAGGACCTGGGCAGAGCTGCGGAGGGGAAGCGGCGCCCACCTCGGCCTGGCTGCTGCGCTTCCCATCCAGGCTCCTGCTTTCCGCCACAAGATCCTGTGCATCTGGGTGATGGCAAGTAGGGCAGACGGGGCGCCCCAGGGGGACGGCTGCAGTCAGTGAAATGAGCTCGTGGCCTGGGGGTTCTGCAGAGCAGAGAGGGGATCCGGGAGCAAGTGCCTGCCTCGTTGTTGTCAGGTGATATTTTGGTGGAGAACTGCCTGGGGAAAAACTGGAAAACACTTCTCCTCTCCCAGCCGCACCGTCCTGGGCAATGTCCACCCCTCTCTGGGCCTGACACGGAGATTCTGGGACCTCCTGGGCTACCATGGCCCTCGTTGTGTGGGAGGCTCCCCAGTGCCTGTCTATGAAATAGTGAGGAAAACGTGGAGGGAGTTTGTCATGAAATAAAATGTATTTTAATTTTAGAACCCAGCCTCATTCTGAGATTGTTCATCTGACATGGGTGACAAAGTAGCCTTGCTGTTATGAAATGATGGCCAGGGTAGATGGTCATCACTTTTGAATGTCTTTATTTACCAAAACGAGAAGTTGGCAGCTCCAGGGTGTGTGGGGAAATGTGAAAGTCTGTAAATCATTGTTTAGCCCAGAGGTCTGAGGCCTGAAGGACTTTGGGCTTCGGGACATTGAACCTCAGAGAGTGTTGGGGGAGGAAACCGTCAAGCACCCCATCTGTAGGAACCCGTCTGTGGGGACGGCCTGTACCTACGTTGCACTCGGGATGTTCAAGATGCAAAGCCTTCTACACCATGGCCAGAGAAGGGAGAAATCCTTGCACTTTGTTCACTCAAGGCGCTCTTACAGTAACATGTATCTACCTATCTTTTTTATTTTGACCTGCATGAAGAGAGATCATGTCTTCTTTTAAGGAAATGAATTCATTCATGTGGGTTCCACTCCTTGTCTGTCAAGCATCAGAGCACCCCTGGTCGAACCGTGGGTTGTGACCCACTAATGGGTAATAAAATCAGTTTAGCAGGGACTGAGACCAGCATTGTTCAAATGAAATGTTGTGAAATATAGCAGAAAATACGAGAATTATATTCATACTATACGTAGATATGAAATAGAGTAAATAATGATTCATGAACCTTTTGCTCCACTTCTGGCATGAAGCAATAAAGTCCTAAAAGCCTCCTGCAGACAGCACAGACTCTACACAAAGTGCTAAAAACAATGGCTGGAGGGAACAAAAGCAGGCAGGTTTTGGAGCAATGTCCAAACCTAGGGAGAGGAGTCCGCCCACAGAGGGTGAATTCCTCATTTTCACAGCCCTGCCCTGAGGACGGCCCCATTTGCGGTGGTGGCACAAGGTGACCGCAGTCCAGTAGAACGTCTGTTGTCTGGACAGAGGAAGCAAGAGGAGCAGCCCTGGACAACCATGGGTATTTGAGAATGGGGAGGAACCCAAGAAAAGAGATAGCCAGAGAAGGGGAACCCCAAGTTTAGCATGTAAACTCTGCCCAACTCTCTGGCTGGCTCCGAAACGCACAGCTTGCAAGGTATATGAAAAGCAGTCTGGACTGAGAGCCGAGCCCTCACCCGCCACAAGTGCCACAAAGTTTGAGGTGTGAGTCTAACCAAGTTAATTATCTGCTGAAACAAAATCATCAACACTCTGTTAAACAATGTGACACAATCCAGAGTCTGCAATACAGAACAACATCCAGGATACCATCCGAAATTACTCAACTTACAAAGAGCCAGGAAAATGCAACCCATTCTCTAGAAAAAGTCAATCGACACATACCATTCCTAAGATAAGGCAGATATTGGAAATATTAGACAAGAACTTTAAAGCAGCTGTTATAACAATATTCAATGAAGTAACGAAAGGTGTTGTAATAAAAAAGGTATGACATAGCCAAGGGATAGAAAATATGAAAAGGAACCAATTAGGTTTTGCTTTGTTTTTTGTTTGTTTTGTTTTCTATTCGTTAGTATTGAGACAGGGTCTCACTCTGTCACCCAGGCCTAAGAACGGTGGCGTGATCATGGCTCACTGTAGCCTCAATCCCCCAGGCTCAAGCGATCCTCCCATCTCTGCCTCCCAGGTAGTTGGGACTACAGGTACACACCACATGGATGGCTAATTTTTGTATCTTTTGTGGAGCTGGAGTTTCACCACATTGCTCAGGCGGGTCTCAAACTCCCAGGCTCAAGTGACCCACCCACCTCAGCCTCCCAAAGTGCTAGGGTTCTAGGCATGAGCCATGGTGCCCAGCCTGGCAGAATTATTTATAATAGCTCAAAAATGGAAACAATTCAAATGTCCCTCAACTGATGAATGGTTAAGTAAATGTGGTATATCCATGCGATGAACTGTTATTCAGTCATAAAAGGAGTGAAGTACTCATACAGGCTTCAACAGGGATGAACCTTGAAAACGTTATGTTAAGTGAAAGGAGCCACATACAAGAGACCATAATCTCATTTAGAGGAAACATTCAGAACAGGCAAAAGCATAGAGACAGAAAGCAGATTCATGGTTGCCCAGAGACTGAGGGCAAGGGAAGATGAGGGCCAATTGCTGATGCATATGGGGTCTCTTTTCAGGGTGATGAAAAATATGCTTTAATAAATAAAAAGGTAAGACATCTCAGCCAATGACCCTGCAAAATTCAGCATCAAGTGGGTGAGACAGACACTGACAATGATGACGTCAGCGGAAGCTGCCGTAAGGAAGAGTAGGAAAGGGAAGAAGTTACTGTTTCTTGAGTACCTGCTGTGTTCAAGGCCCTGTGCGCAGTGTATCACATAGTTCAATCATGCTTGTTACTTCCATCGGGTGACAGTAACATCCTTGTTTTACAAATGGAGAAAATGAGGCCCAGGGAGGTAAAATACCCGAGCTAATACCATGGACTAAACATTTGTGTCCTCCTGAAATTCATATGTTGAAATGCTAATCCCCAATGGTGATATCTGGAGGTATAGCCTTTGGGAGGTGATTAGATCATAAGAGTGGAACCCACATGAATGAATTCATTTCCTTAAAAGAAGACATGATCTCTCTTCATGCAGGTCAAAATAAAAAAGATAGGTAGATACATAGATAAGTAGATAGGCGTAGACTTTTTACAAAATACACGAGAGCTTGCTTTGTCTCTCTTTGGTTTCCACCATCTGAGGATACAATAAGAAGATACATCTGTGAACCAGGAAAAGAGCCCTCACCAGACACCAGATATGCCAGCGCCTTGATCTTGGGCTTCCCAGCCTCCAGAACTGTGAGCAATAAACGTCTCTTGTTTAATCCACCCAATCTATGATATTCTTTTATAGCAGCCCAAACGACAAAGACAGCTCTGGTGATCCTAGGAGGACAGAGGAGGGTAATTCCTTCACCTCAGAGGAAACGGGGAGGAATGGTACAAAGGTTAAGTGTCACCAAAACCCAGTGGACAAGGAGAGAAAAGCAAAGTGAGTGAAGTAAAGGGGCGGGAATTACGTTTGTGAGTGGCATGTGTGGGCCGTCAAGTGACTGGAACTTGCAGGGGACAGAAGGGATTGGTGGGGAATGTGGTTGGAGGGGTGAACCAGGCCAGATCAAGCTCAGCAGAACCCATTTGTATTCCCAGGGAAAGGATGAAAGAGGGGCAAGAACAAGATCAGGAGTGCCTGTGGGCACTGCTTCCTGCCCACTCCGCAGCCAGTTCCTGGTGGGAACGTAGCCTCGGAGGAATTGTCCCTACATTAAACGGTGTCCTGAGAAAACCTGAGCTTTAAAGGCAGGTACATCTGTAAGACATCGTGACATTTGTACTGAGGCTGAAACCCATGTGACTGATTTCTTAAGTGTGGGGCAGGTACTGCAGAGACTTGACAGTGACCATTGCCCTGAACTAGTCAGGCCTCAGAAAGAAGTGACATCAGATTGATAAACCATGGAAACTGACCTTCTGCTCTAAACCCATGGCCTGGGGGAGAATGGGATCCCTGGAAATGGAGAGGAGCTTGTGTCCCTGCCCACTGTGGGGGAGGCCAAGGTTACTCAGGGCTGGGGCCAGCACTGCCTACTGAGACGAGCTGGGAGAGGCTGTATGCCTCCACTTCCAGAGGGGCCACCTCCTGCTGGGGCCCATGGTAGGGGTCCTGTGATTGGAGAAAACGACCCTTGGAACAGTGCTCCCTGTCTATGTGCTGATACCCCAGCTCCCCGAGTGCTCAGCATCTGCTGCAAAACCCCTGGTGGGCTGACTTGATCGAGGACATGGCCACGCTGCTCCCTTCCTGCGTCTCAGGAGAGCCACTAGCAAATGAGGGGCTCAGAGGCTGGCTGAGAAAGGAAGACCAGACAGGGGCCTTCCAGTTTGTTTCCCTACGAGGTAGAGGGATCTATAATTCTTGGTAACCTCGAGCCCACATCAAAACTACCAACCAAGACTAGTGTGGATCACTGGATCCCCAAACTACTGAGAAAAAGAATATACACGCAGGCCAGGCATGGTGGCTCAGGCCTATAATCCCAGCATTTTGGAAGGCCAAAAGGCGGATCACCTGAGCTCAGCAGTTTAAGACCAGCAGTGAAACCCCATCTCTACTAAAAATACAAAAATTAGATGGGCATGGTGGCGGCCACCTGTAATCCCAGCTTCAGGAGGCTGAGGCAGGAGAATCACTTGAACCTGGGAGGCAGAGGTTGCAGTGAGCCCAGATCGCACCACTGCACTGCAGCCTGGGTGACAGGGGGAGACTCCATCTGAGAAAAAGAAAAAGACCACAGAAGCATCCCTGGGGATTGTTGGAGTGCATCTCCCCCTTCCCCTTCCCCAGCTGTTCTGGTGCATGTGTCACACAGTCGAAGCTCCACCCATCTTTGTGCCCAGCTAATCCCCGTGCTGTCACAGATTGGCCACTCCTGGCCCTGGGCCTGTCTGCCTTACCTCCATCTCCTCCCTTTGCTATACTCCAGCCACGTGGAGTGACTGATACTTCCGTGAACCATATTGTGCTGCTCTGTGTCTCTGCCTGTGCTTGAGTTCCTCTGGCCATTTTGGACCCTCTTTCTCTGAGGCAGCTCCGTCACCCCCACAATCCTTCCTGCCACAGACATCACCACCCCAGCTCAGACGGCGGCTCCGAGGAACCCTCAGAGATCCCACCTCACTACTCCACCATGAAGAATAAATTCCTCCCTCCTCTGGGTCACATCCAAGAACAGCACACCCTTGAGAATTTCACTTAGCACATGGCATTGTAATGACCGGATTTCCTCGGCTCTAAGGCACAGCTTTTTGCTTTCAAAGCTTTCTGAAATTGGGATGACTGTTCCATTCAATGTGCACCCTTAGTGTGGGAGCACTTCTCCCTGCTCCATCTCTGGGAGAAGCTACTGGGAAGTCAAAGGAGTGACTTCAAATCAGGGTGACCCGGCCCCTTCCACCGGATTTACCCCTGTGCTCCCGGCCCAATGCAGACTGAACTTGACAAGCATTTGCTGTATCCGAATTTGAATTCAAGGATTTCTTGCGGCCAGCTCTGAACACAGTCATGTGCTCAGCAAAGTGGGGAGTTCAGAATAAATATAAGGTAAAGTCTCTGTCTCCTTGAATGTCACGGCAAAATCCCTGTCTCCTTGGAGGTGACAGATATGTATGTGAATGAGGGGACTGCTGGGAGGTCCTGAGGACAGCACCCAGTGGTAACGTAAGACAAAGCCACCTGCAACAGCACCTTGGCCTGAAATAAGGGGGGCTTGTATTTGGCTTTTGTTTGTTTGTTTTTTGAATAGGGTTTCACAATTTATAAATGTCTTGCATTTGCATTTTTTCAACCGATCCCACAGAAAACCCCAATTCCCATTCTCCATCCCGTTTTACAAAGAACTGAGGCTGGAAGAGAAAGAGTCTTGCCCAAAGTCAATGACCAGCAAGTGCTGGAATCAGGACCGAGCTGACCATGCTCCCTCTCAGCTGTAGTAAGCTCTGCTTCGTGCAACCCAGCTCTTCTTCTTAGAACATAAACGTGTAGCCCACTTTTCAGCAGAAGTCAAATCTTGCTTCTGTGAAATAAGAAGTAAACTCTGAAGTTTCTCACCGTGCCTTCTTCTCACACAGTCACCATGGCAATGGAAAAATATTATGCGGTGGAGGAATTATGGGACTATGATTCAGCAGGGTCAGCAAGAAGACCTTCGGAAAACGGTGACTCCCAGTGGACACGCTGCATTTTCAAAGTTAACACTCAAGGATGATGAATTGCACTTTGCTTCCTATAGAAGCCTGGTGGCCAGCCTCCCTCCATTAGCGGCCGACCCTCTCTCTCCATGCAAACATTCTTCTTACAAGAAAAGCACTGGTCATTTATTAGCATGATTGCTGCTTGGCAACACGGGATTGTGGAAATCTGCAGGCTTCATTAAATTTTAAACATTTTTCCTTGCCAAGTGAAACAAATTATTGATGTTGATTTGGGCGGACATTTAACATTTTCCAAGAGAATTTTGACGGTGAAGAGTTCAAACTTGGTTATTAAGACTAGAATGGTGGAGCTGTTCATTTGACATTAAATAATGCTGGAATACAATGGTCTTCTTAAACTGCTGTTGGGAAGCCCCCCTAAAATTGCTAGTTGGTCTATGTGTGATAGAAACATACCAACTGAGTTCTTCAAAAAAATTAAATATTAGGCCAAACGTGACGTGGTGGCTCACGCCTGAAACCCTATCACTTTTGGAGGCCAAGGTGGGTAGATCACCTAAGGTTAGGAGTTCGAGACCGGCCTGGCCAATACGGTGAAACCCTGTCTCTACTAAAAATACAAAAATTAGCTGGCGTGGTGGTAGGCGCCTGTAATCCCAGCTACTCAGGAGGCTGAGGCAGGAGAATCACTTGAACCCAAGAGGCAGAGGTTGCAGTGAGCCGAGATCACGCCACAGCACTCCAGCCCGGGCAACAGAATGAGACTCTGTCTCAAAAAAAAAAAAAAAGAAAAGAAAAGAAAAAGAAAAATTGGCCGGGCGTGTTGGCTCATGCCTGTAATCCTAGCACTTTGGGAGGCCAAGGTGGGTGGATCACGTGAGGTCAGGAGTTCAAGACCAGTCTGGCCAACATGGTGAAACCCCATCTTTAAAAAAGAAAAAAAAATAAAAAATAAAAAATTGAATTTCCGTATGATCCAGCAATTCCACTTCTGAGTATACACACCCAAAAGAATTGAAAGCAGAGACTCAGCTAGATGTTGGCATGCCCATCTTCATAGCAGCATCATTCATAATGGACAAAAGGTAGAAACAGCCTAAGAGTTCATTGATGGATGAATAGGTAAGTAGTAAATGAAATGTGGTAAATCCAGGCCAGCCACAGCAGTTGGTGCCTGTAATCCCAGCACTTCAGGAGGCCAAGGGGAGCAAATCACTTGAGGCCAGGGATTCAAGAGCAGCCCGGTCAACATGTGGAAACCACATCTCTACTACAAATACAAAAGTTAGCCGGGCACGGTGGTGCACGCCTGTAATCCCAGCTACTCAGGAGACTGAGGCACGAGAATCACTTGAGCCTGGGAGGCAGAGGTTGCAGTGAGCCAAGATTGCATCACTGCACTGCAGCCTGGGAGACAGAGCCAGACTCTGTCTAAACAAACAAACAAACAAAAAATCATGTAGTAAATCTATACAATGTAATATTTTCAACCTTAGAAGGAAGAAGATTCTGACACATGTTACAACATGGATGAAACTTGACTTTGAGGATATGTAAATGAAATAAACCAGAAATAAAAGAACAAACACTATATGATTACACTCACGTGGGGTACCTAGAGCACAGTGACAGAAAGTAGATTGATGGTTGCCAGGGCTTGGCGTGGTTGGGGGAGGTTATTGTTTAATGGGCACAGAGTTTCCATTTTGAAAGATGCAATGAGTTCTGGAGATTGAAGCTTCCAAGGATTGCACAACAATGTGAATGTACTTAATGCCACTGAACTGTACACTTAAAATGGTTAAGATAAGCTGGATATGGTAGCTCATGCCTGTAATCCCAGCACTTTGGGAGGCCGAGACTGGAGAATGACTTGAGCCCAGGAGTTCAACACCAGCCTGGGCAACATAAGAAGACCCCATCTCTACAAATTAAAGAAAAACATTAGCTGGGTGTGATGGTGCTTGCCTGTGGTCCCAGCTACTCTAGAAGCTGAGGTGGGAGGATCACTTGAGCTCAGGCAGTCGGGGCTGCAGTGAGCCATGATTGTGCCACTGCACTCCAGCTTGGGCAGTAGAGTAAGATCCTGTCTCAAAACAAACAAAAAAAACCGGTTAAGATAGTAAATTTTGTTACGTATTTCACGATAGTGAAACAAAACCCAACGATGACCAAGGAATGGGCAGGATAGTGGTTTGGGTGTCCCTATATGCTGACTTGGACCCACTCCTGGCCATGCCAAAAGTCTATCAAGAAACTGTTTCACATCCTGCACCAAGCTCCCATGGTTTGGTGGCCATGTGGAGTCCACCCTGGGGCTTCTGTGCCTGGGCTGGAATTTGGGACGTGACGCCCCTTTCCTTCTCAGCCACCTCCTCCTCTTCTCATGGCTGCACATCCAGGAAGCCTGCCCTGCTGCTCCGTGGTCTTCATTTGTTCACATGCAAGCCCGCATGCTCCACCATGTCACAACACGGTGAATGCACAAAGCCTTGCTGCTGAAAGCCTGCTCTTGAGACCAGCAGCAGCTGCCAAGCCTGAGAGCTTGTCAGAAACACACATTACCCAGGGAGACTAGTGGGGAAGACCAGCGCAGGGCTCTGCCTTGGCCAGGAGGGTGGCCAGGGAAGTGGAGTGGAGGCCGAACAGGGCAGGTGAATTCCAGCCCCACCTGGCATTATCTGTGTGACCTTGGGCAGATCAGTTAGCCTCTCTGAGCTGCACTTCCTTCATCTGTAAAATTGCAGGGCTGATGAGAGAAGGAAAGAAAACAACCCAGGTGAAGAGCTGCTGTGAGGCCTCTGAGCTGCGGCAGGAGGCAGGAGAACAGCTCTGGAGCCACCTGGCCCGATGTCCTCAGGGGAAAGTGAGCCACACAGGGAGGGCAGTAAAAGGAGGAAGTTCACACAGCAAGTAAGTGGTGGCCTGGGACTAGCAGGCATCTCCACTGCCCCCACTCCCCGGTACTAGGGCTCCTCAGCCTGTAGCCAGCTGTCTCCTCCTCCAGAAGCACCTGAGGTCCTCAGCTGCCCGGTGGTGTTAGCAAGAAGCAAAGGGTGGCCCCAACACACCCCTGGTTGCCTTCCAGAGAAGCCTGTACAGTTCAGGAACCTGTTGGAACACAAGTTTCCTGTGGGCCCCGGCTCCTCCAGAGCTGTCTCCCACCTTGGCTGGCAAAGGTGGGTTTGGTGATTTGGATCAGGGTCCTCCCGGTGCCCGCTGCTGCCCTGAGAGCCAGCCCACATCACTGTCCATGCTTGTGTTTACTGCAAAACTGTGCTGAGGTCAGAGAGGTGAGGGATGTAAAAGGTAAATCAATCAAAACATTGTGCAGCATAGCTGGCTGAGGATCTAGAGAGGTCATTGCCGTGATGAGGACAATGACATGATGATCATAAGCTCGTTGGACGTGAGTCTAAGTGCTCCTCGTGCTTCCACAGTGATTCCTACGAATAATTGCAGGGAGCCTCGTGAGGGCTGGTGGGGCCTGGCTGGTCCTACCTGTGAGCTTCAGCCTGTGGTTCAGCCTCTTCCCCCCTTATCACTGGGAGTAGTGTCCCACCTCGTGAAGGTACCAGATACCTCGTGAAGGTACCTGAGGGTGCTGCTGCGAAGAGGGTTGTCTTGCAGTAAATCCATGTATGTAGCAGGTGTGTGCATGTCTACTGCATACAGTTCCAGGAATATCCATAGGAGCTGTATGTACGTTTATACACACACACACCCACATACATATGTGAACATACATCAGACACACTGTATTAGTCCGTGTTCACACTACTGATAAAGACATACCTGAGACAGGGCAATTTACAAAAGAAAGTGACTTAATGGACTTACAGTTCCATATGGCTGGGGAGGCCTCACAATCATGGCAGAAGGCAAGGAAGAGCAAGTCATGTCTTACATGCATGGCAGCAGGCAAAAAAGAGAGCTTGTGCAGGAAGACCCTTCCTTATAAAACTGTCAAACCTCGTGAGACTTATTCACTATCGCGAGAACAGCATGGGAAAGACGTGCCCCATGATTCAGTTAACTCCCACTGAGTCCCTCTCACAGCACGTGGGAATTCAAGATGCAATTTGGGTGGGGACACAGACAAACCATATCACACACATACCTAGGGGTGTTATTCGGCTTCAGTAGATTATATCAGTTTTCCAGAATGGCTTTAACAACTTCTTTTCTCCCAGTGACATGTGTGAGTTCCAGTTGCTCCATATCCTTATTTCTTATTTATTTATTTTAATTTACTTTTAGACAGGGTTTCACTCTGTCACCCAGGCTGGAGTACAGTGACCGCAAACTTGGCTCACTGCAGTCTCAACATCTCAGGCTCATGAGAACCTCCCACCTCAGCCTCCCATGTAGCTGGGACTACAGGCGTGTGCCATCACACTTGACTATGTTTTTAAATTTTTTGTAGAGAAAATGTCTCATCACATTGCCCAGGCTGGTTCTGAATTCTTGGGCTCAAGCAATTCTCCTGCCATGGCTTCCCAAATTTCTGGGATTACAGGCATGAGTCACTATACCCCGTTTATATCTTTATCAACATTTGGCATTTCCACTTACAGAAACATTAAAAACAAGCAAATAAAAGATAAGCCAGTATTAGAAGCTTGAGCAGTGTTTGTCTCAGGGGTTAGTGGTGGAGGAGGGTATGACGGGCTTCTGGTGGCATAAGTTCTGTTTCTTGATTAGGGGCTGGTTATACAGGTAAATTTACTGTGGCTATTCCTCAAGCTGTATATTTACAATGTATGCAGTTTTCTGTAAGGATGTTGCATTTCAACTTTTTAAAGTTTATGAAGAAACCCCACTAGATTTAAAAGCAATCCAGTGGCACAGGTGCTATTATTGTCCCTGTGATACAGGGGAAGAGGCTGAAGGTCAAGGTCACGCCCCAGCTCAGGGCTCACTGTGCAAATTAATTTATGCAAAGCCCCTTTCCTGTCCATGCCCACATCTGTTCAGCCACTGAGCACATCAGCCACCCCTCCATTTACTGCCCTGTCGTTGGTTTACCCTTCCAGGATACCCTTCCGGCTGATCCAAGTGGTAGATTTTGTCACCCTCAAATTTCATGTCATTTTGCCCCTAGTTCTCCAATTTTTATTTTATTTTGAGACAGAGTCTCACTCTGTCATGCAGTCTGGAGTGCAGTGGCGTGATCTAGGCTCACTGTAACCTCCGCCTCCCAGGTTCAAGAGATTTACGTGCCTCAGCCTCCCGGGTAGCTGGGATTACAGGCACCCGCCACCACATCTGGCTAACTTTTATATTTTTGGTAGAGACAGGGTTTTGCCATGTTGGCCAGGCTGGACTTGAACTACTGACGTCAAGTGATCCGCCCACCTCAGCCTCCCAAAGTGCTGGGATTACAGTTGTGAGCCACCGTGCCCGGCCTCATTTTGCCCCCAAGTCTAAGAGCCCAGGGGAGATCATTTCGATTACCTGTTCTGAAATCTCCCACACCACCTGTTCACCCTGGGCTCGATATCGTCCACGGATTCGGTAAGCATGCCTCCCACATGTGGCCTCAGTCCTAGGAAACTTTGCTCTCCCTGGGAGGGGCAATCCAACCCCTCCCAGGGAGACACCCAGTGAGACACCCAGTGAGCAACCCTGGTTTGTATCTGACACCCAGCCCACCGCTCTGCCAGCCTGCCTTCTTCTGCAATCTCCACAAATATCATATCTGTCAAATAGCTACTCCACAAATATTAATGGGGCCCTGTGCTAGCAACCAGAGGAGGGTGAAGCTGAGCTAAACTTGGAGCTAACAGGAGTGAGGAGGTGATGATCACAGGCTCCAGAGTCAGCCTGAGTTCCAATCTTGATTCTGCCACTCTCAAGCTGTGTGACTCTGCCCAAGTCACTCAGTTTCCCTGAGCCTCAGTTTTCTCATCAGTAAGGTGGGGGTAAAAATAGTGCCTCCCAGGGTACAGTCCAGACTGTGTGAGATAACATTTGTAAAGCTCTTTGAACAGCATCTGGCACAGAGAAAACACTTTACAAGCCTTGGTTGGCTTGGTTGGTCTGAGAGGGCTTCTGGCATTTGTCTGTGATCCTGTGTTTTTCTTTCTCCTGCTTGCCTGTGGTTCAGGCTTTGGTTGCTTCTGTCATCCATGGGTAGCAGAGAGCAAAATGCACACCGGAGTCACTGGAGTGAGACAGAGCTATGTTCAAATCCCAGCTTTGCATTTACTAGCTGAATGCAGGTATTGAGCAAGACACCGTTTGCTCCACTGTCAGATGGGACCAGTGATGCCTACTCTGAGGGACCGTCTGCCTGAAGCTGGGGCTTACTTGATGAGACTGAGATTGATGTTGGTGTTTGGGCATTGAGCAGGCTCCCAGGCTGTCTGCAAGGCCCTCCCACGAAGGTAGGGAAAATCAGTAGGAAACTGCATGGGGTAGGAGGCTTGCTGCATGGAGGAGGGACAGGCCGATCCTCCATTAGGAATGTGGCATAAGAATTAAATTCATGAAAGGCTAAAAGTCATTTCCTTTGAACAGTGGGTTCTAAGCACCGGCACAGTGATCACAGCATCAGGGAATGGTTCCATGCAGGATGCCAGTACCTTTCACTCCATGTTCTGCAGTCCTTAACATGGTAATCATGGAGATCATGCAGCCATGTAGGGAATGCTTGTGACATAAGGGTAGGGGGATGAAATCGGAGAGGCCATTTCACCGATGGCTTCTTAGGGCAACTTCGCACAGAAAGAGAAGGGAGGAAAGGAAGGCCACGTGGCTGACGGAGCTGCGCTTCCAAGTGAAGGAACAACTGCTGGTTTTATTTTCTTTTTCTCCCTTTAGCCAATTTTCTGTAGAGGTTTTGTTTCTGTTGCAAATTTGTTAAGTTTGTTTGTTTGTTTTTTTTTTTTTTCCAAATGGAATGATTTAAGCCTAGTCTCACACCTCTTTTTTTTTTTTTTTTTCCTTTTTGAGATAGAGTCTTGCTCTCGTCGCCCAGGCTGGAGTGCAGTGGTGCTATCTTGGCTCACTGCAACCTCCACCTCCCTGGTTCAAGCGATTCTCCTGCCTTAGCCTACTGAGTAGCTGGGATTACAGGCACACGCCACCACGTCCGACTAATTTTTGTATTTTCAGTAGAGACTGGGTTTCACCATGTTGGCCAGGCTGGTCTTGAACTCCTGACCTCAGGTGATCCACCCACCTCCACCTACCAAAGGGCTGGAATTATAGGCTTGAGCCACTGCCCGGCCTAGTCTCAGCTTTTGATGCATGAATGCTAAGAGCGTTTTCCAGGTGCTTCCCCAGGCCTGCGCTGCTGTGGAAGGTGGTTAAGGCTCAGCTCAGCCTGCACATCACAGGCTGGAGACTGGCACTGAGCTTGGCTGGACATGGGACAAACCCAGTAATGCTGTCTCGGAGCTGCTCCGGAGCAGCCATTTCCTCTCTGGCTGAGGGCTGGACTGTCGGATGGTGCCCCCAATTCTTCCCAGGCTGTCGGGAGGATGAAAGGACAAGAAGTGTCTGAAGTTCCCACACAGGGCTGTTGATAGCAGGAAAGGTGCCGACAGTCACCAAAGGAGACACTAAGAGAAGGGGGCCTCCTGGCCCGAGGCTGCACTCCAGGCTGACCGAGGGGTGGCTGAGCGGCCAGAGAACCATCAGAGAAGGTGAGCGCAGCTGGACAAGAATAAGGCCCCACGAGGGAGAAGCAGCCCACGCAGAACTCACCTGGAGCCCCGGTCTGACTTCCACGTGCCCACTGTGTGCCCAGCCTGGCCCTGGGGAAGGGAGTGGAGGGGCTGAGAGCCACCTGCTGTGCTCGCCCCAGACATCTGTGTTAGGAACACCTGCAGAGCCCCTCCTTCTCCTTCCTGCTGAACTGGGTCCCACCCTGACTCCCAGCCCAGTGTTTGTTCCATGACACTCGGGTCACTACACCTCAGCACCCTTCAATTTGAAGGAACATGTAAAGCGCTCATCTGGGCAGCAGCTTTCCCATGGCTGGGGCTGCTGTCGGGTCAGATGGCTTTGCACATCTATGGGCTTGAAGCAAGAGTCAGATGCAGGCCCATTCTGACCCTGACAGCCCCTCCAGACCTGCCAGTGTGGCCATCAGCAAAGTCACAGCTAAGTAAGCTCCAGTTTCTTTGCAAACCCCAGAGTCCGATGTTTTATCAGAACTAGGGTGGTGCCCACAGGTTCGCTGTAACAGGGAGGGCAGGAGTGCAGGAATATGTGTTCACAAAAAGTCCTTGTGAGCAAGCCTTCTGCCTCTCCCCAGAAGCCTCTGTATGGAATGCATAATTTATGAGGACCCGCTGTGCATATTCATGAGCTCATTGCCTTCCAAGGCCAGTTTCTTCGCCTAATGAATCACTGCATGAGGGCGTGACTGGGCCGAGGACCGGCTCGGGGCAGGCCTGGGGTTCTCAAAATGACTACTAATCTCTAAAACTTGCTTTGAAGAGAATGATCCCAACTGTGCCTGCCTTTGGTCAAATGTGGAGAGATCCAAAGACTGAAACCTCTGCCCTGAACCCCCAGGCTGCAAAAATCAGGGTACATCAGCAGTATTTCCTGGGATACTGAGGCAGGTCTCCCCGACAAAGCAATCCCCATGCATGGTGGGTGGAATTCTGTGTGCTCCGTGTTGGCAGAACTCCGGAAAAAACCCTCCTCAGCCTCTGATGACATCATCTCCAGAGCCAAGAGCCCCCTGGCAGGTTGTCCTCCTTGGCCTCAGTCTTCCTGTCGGTGAACTGAGGAGGTAATTCCTCCTCTCATGATCTGGCTTCCATTGACTCTCAAACGCACTATTTGTGTGTAGGCACCTCTGAGACACAGCATGTTTGCCCAGCATGTCTTGGCTGGCATCAGGATTTAAATGGCAGTGTTCTTTTCTTTATTTGTGGTCCAGAAAATAATGTATATCTTACAGTCAGTGGGACCCTGGGTTCAGACGAAATACAGTAATTAGCTACTGTTTACCAAATACCTGCTGCAGGCCAGGCACCATGCTCAGTGCGTGGTGCATAGATTATGTGTGCTCATCCCTGAGCACAAGGCTGGCTCATAGTAGGTGCTCAATAAATGTGAGTTTCCTCCCCTCCTTGTTTCTGGGAAGAAAAAGCTGTCCCATACACTGTAATTCGTTTGGCAGAGAAGTGTTTTCTTGAAACCTGTGTTTTAAAGCCCACATTTTATTCAGGGAGCTTCATGGCATTGGGAGCATTAAATAATTGCTGATTTAATTTGGATTTGAGGTGGAGGGGAGCTTAAAAGTTTCCCCAAACTAGTCACAACCCAATTAGAATGTTACTCATGAAAGCCGAGACAGTGACTCATTTAATGCTCCATCTGGCATTCCTCGCTTTCAAGCAACACACACATGACTCAACTTTGCTTTTGCTTGTTAAACGCTAACCAGCACGCTTCTTCATCCCAATAAAAAGATAGGTTGAAGCCTTACTGCGTGTGCACTCGAGTGTACATTTGTGGGTGCCTGTGTCGTGGGACATGTTTATCCACAAGGCTGCTGGATGTGCACAAGCGGTATGAGCGACGGTATGCAAAGCCAGTTTTGTTGCCACGCAACCTGTGCTGTCACTCGGGGCTCTGCTGTCACAGTCTTGACATTTTTAAGGATTCTTTTTTTTTTTTTTTTTTGAGTTGGAGTCTCACTCTGTCCCCCAGGCTGGAGTGCAGTGGCTCGATCTCAGCTCACTGCAACCTCCACCTCCTGAGTGCAAGCAATTCTCCTGCCTCACCCTCCTCGGTAGCTGGGATTACTGGCACCCACCACTAGGCCCAGCTAAGTTTTGTATTTTCAGTAGAGACGGGGTTTCTCCATGTTGGCCAGGCTGGTCTCGAACTCCTGACCTGTGATCTACCCGCCTCAGCCTCCCAAAGTGCTGGGATTACAGGCGTGAGCCACCGCACCCAGCCCTGTTTTTAACGATTCTTAACCAGTATCTCTGTGTGTTCATTTTGCACTTGGCCCTGCAAATTGTGCCACTGGTCCTGGTTGTGCATGTGCAGAACTGCATGTTGGTGTGGGCACAGGAGCACGTGCGTCCCCATGTATGTGAGTCCATGCAGATGAGTGTATACATGCCCAGTGAGAGGGCAGGCCATGTGAGGATGTGTGAGCCTGGGAACACAGGGACGTGAAACATGAGCGGGGATTGAGAGTCTTTGTGCATGCTCAAGGGTACCTGACACAGTGGGCTTCAAACACTGGAGGCATGAGGATCACTCCAGAGCCCCAAGATTCAGGTTCCACAGGTCTGGGGGCTCGGGAAGGTATAATTTTTTACCAAGCACCTCCCCACCTCCAGGCAACTGCAACGCCCACCAGGGTTTGCGAACCACTGGCCAAAGGTTTCAGGTGCCAGCAATTGGCCCGATGACCCCACCATTCTTAGGGATATGCTTAGAATGTCATATGGCTCCAAACCATCTACCTACACACTCTGTTATCTGAAGTAAAGATTTCCCCAAAGCCCACCAGGAACACCAAGGAACTGATGTTTCTTCACTATGCCATTCACCGTGGGAACCCCAGCCAGAGGCCTCCCTCAGCCTTTGGCTGTGCCTGGAGCCAGGTGGTGACTCACAGGAGCAGGCTGGAGTGGCCTTGCTGGTCAGCCTTCTGCCTCCCACCTTGCATCAGTAGGGCAGGGCCAGGACTGCCACCCAATGACCACTATGGGTCATGCTGCCTGACCCTGACCCCACCACTAAACGCCCTTAAATAGGAAGGGACTGGCATTGGCCAGCGCCCCCCATCCTGATGCCATCAGATGTGCCACCTGCAGTCACCACCTGGGGTCCAGCTCTTGCTGACCTTGGATAGCTGGCTCCTCGGCACCCTGGTGACCTCGCCCAGCACAACTCCCCTTCCTGGCTGCATTTCGCTGAAAGCCATCCTGGGGTCAGATGCTGTCCTCTTATGGAGCCATCCTGGCCGGGCGAAGGGCTGTGGGCCACAGGTGTAGCCGTGGGAGCTAGACTCTACCACTTGCTGGCGGGGCACTCTGGGCAGGTTCCTTGAGCTTGTCTGAGCCTCGAGTTCCTCATCTGTGAAGTAGCCCTGAGTACTGACCCGGGGCCTGGGGCCTGCTCCAGGGTGGGTCTGGGGCCAGGCTCCTGCCCGATGCCTCTTCAGGACACACTTCCTCTTGCAGCTCCCGCTGGGTCCCTGCACACCTACTGTGCACACAACTCAGTTTCCCATGCTGCCCCTTCAGACGGTTGGCAATGGAGCCAGCAGTCAGCATCCATGTGAGTTAGAATTAGGGTTCTGCAAGCTTGGGGATCCAGAGAGATGCCCTGTTTCCCAGGAGGGTAAGTGGCCCCAGAACGGGGAAGAGGCTGGCCCAGTGCTGCACAGCCAGTCCACGGCCAGGACAGGAACCGACATCTTCAGTGGCTCCTTTGCCCCCAGCGCTCCACAGCTGCCACCACTAGGTGCCCACTGTACACCAGGCACTTGGTAGCCTCTCTTCTGGAGCCCCCACACCACCAGATAAGCATGTCACAGCAAGAAGAGGAGGGCTAAGAGAGGTCAAGTGACTTGCCCAAGGACACATGGTGCATGGGACCTGAGATTTAAGCTTCAAAGTGACGCTGACACAGAGACTCCTGACTCTTGGGCAGCGTCAGCACAGCCCCTCTCAGGCCCCTCTGCAGTCCCAGGCTCCCCAGGCATCCAGGCCCCCAAGGCTGTTGGAAGCTGCCTGTCCTCTGCAGTCCTTCCCCCTCAGCTCCTGTCACTGGCTGGGTGGCTGGGAACTGCGTACCAGCCTTTCCATTATTCATGCCACCCTTTGGCTGCCAGCGGGGATCGGGTCCAGAGGCCCCAGCTTTGCCAGGAAAGATAAGGCACCAATGCCTGACTTTTCTTCTGAGCTTCATCCCATTTCCCAAAAGAGCACAAGGGCCTGTTGTTCCTCGCCCTGTGTGGAAGGCTGGGCCTCCTTCTAATGAAAAGAAGATAAACCATTAGCGGGATTACAGCCGGTTAGGTTTACAGCTTTTCTTCGGGGCCACCTGTCCCCTCCTGTAATGCTGCATGGACCCGAGAGGCAGGTGCCTGCTGTCTCTGGGTCATGGAGGAGGGGGGAAGCAAACGCTCTTCTGAACCCCTCTCTTGGACCAGGCTTCACAGGCAAGACCTGGAGAAGTTTCTGCAGCACTGGGTGGGCTTCGTATTCCTCATCCCATGTTATAGGTGAGGAAACTGAGGCTCGGTGAGGCTGAGAGACATGCTCAGATAATGCAGCTGGTAGAGAGCTTTGCCAGTGCTCTCTGCCCTGTGCCGGGGTGCCAAGCTGACTCATTTGTCCTCAAAACAAATCTCGGAAGAAGTGAGTTCATGCATGCACACCCTGTCCGCCCACGCCTCTATCTCCAGCTGTACAGTTGAGTCAAAGAGAAGTTGAAAGCAGAGAACTAAAATTCAAGACCACCAAAGTGGACCCCGGGAGGTCCGTCTGCAACCCACTCCTCCTATGTGGGGAGCCAGGCAGGCTGGTCTGGGAGTCATGGCCCCACCCAGAGGTCTGATGGAGCCCCCTGGACCCCAGAGGACTCCCCCAGCTTCGAATACCATGCATGCCACCGTGGTGGGAGGCAGGGGGCAGGGGAGGTGGCATTCCAGGCCGGGAGACGGGGCCCCCTCCTCACCCCAGCAGACCCGCCAAGCTGGTGACATCACTGCCTGAGACAGGATTATGGTGGTGTCACAAGAAGCAGCTTAGTGCTGGGACAGATAAATGTCTTCAGAAGGTTGGCACTCCAGGGAGGCCAGGACTCCAGCAAAGGCCGGCAGCCTCTGTGTCCTCGTGCCCCAGTGCTGAGCCATTTCAGACATCAGCAACTGCCGCTTCCCCCATTTCACAAACCAGGAAACTGAGTCCCACATAGGGGAAAGATTTATCCAGGAGCTGCCAGTGATGCAGTTGCAGAGCCAACGTGGGTCTTAGACACAGACCTGGGCTGGGGGCCCTTGTTGGAAAGCCCTCTGGCTTTTCCACCTGGCAGCCCAGCAGTGGAGCCTCTGCCTCCATGGAGTAGCTGTGTGATAATCCACTCTGAGCCTCCATCTCCTGGTCCGTACACGGGGGATAATAGTATCTAGCTGATGCGGGTGTGGGGAAGAGAAAACAGGATAGAGTTTGTAAGGGGCCTTGCAGACAGCTCTTTTCCTGAAGCACTTTCTAAGGAGGAATGACAAGAAGCAGCAACAGAGAAATAGCAGGACCACCGCTGAGCACCTATTACGTGCCAAGGCTGGGGTAGAGACGACTCAGACACCAGCCCTGCCCTCAGACACTCACCATCTATGGGCAGACACAGACACGGACCTCACGAGTGATGGAGGCTGCTCAGGGGCCGTCGCTGTAAAGAGGAGGCCCTTCCCTGCCAGGGAGGGAGTAAGGGGAGCGAAGGAGGGCTCTGCTGGGGACCACAAGGCATTCCAGGAAGGGGGACCGCTGCTGGCAGGCACCAGGTGAGAAGCACTGAGGAGTGTGCAGAGCATCCGTCTGCCTGGGCTGTGGAGGGGAGGGCAGGTCCTGGGCAGGGAGGCCAGAGGGGCCCACAGAGATCCCTTTGACCCCCCAGAGAGGGCCAGCGTTTCCAGGCCAGGGGGCTCAGACTTAACTGCAATGAGGACTTCCCCCTGGCGTCCTGTCCCGGCTTCTGGATGGATATGAAAGCAGGTGTGGGGAGACTGCGGCCTCTTCTCCGGGAGTTGAGGAGTCAACCCCACATGTCTTTGCAAGACCCTCCACATTGCCCTGCCCACTGCGCTGGCTTCCCTGCTTCCCGCTCATGGCCATCCCGAGGGGAGCTGAGGCTGGGCTGGGTGCAGTCCCTTGCCCGTACATACCAGGGCAGGGAGTCAAAGCCAGGGCTGCCTCAAATCACAGGCCTCGTTCTTTCATTGCACGCCCTGCCTTCCAGCCTCCTGGGATAGTTCTGCCCTGATACATACATCGTAGGGTTTATTTTCTTATTCAGGTTTCATCATTTTTTTAAAAAAACTGCTGTTTAAAACTGTGGGGTTTGTTTTGTTTTGTTTTGTTTTGTTTTTGAGATGGAGTCTTGCTCTGTCGCCCAGCCTGGAGTGCGATCTCTACTCACTGCAATCTCCACCTCCCGGGTTCAAAACAATTCTCCTGCCTCAGCCTCCTAAGTAGCTGGAACTACAGGCACCTGTCACCACGCCTGGCTAATTTTTGTATGTTTAGTAGAGACTGGGTTTCACCATGTTGCCCAGGCTGGTCTTGAACTCCTGACCTCAGATGATCCGCCTCCCAAAATGCTGGGATTACAGGCGTGAGTCACCGCGCTCGGCCTAAAACTATGCATTTTCTAAAGGAAACCAGGCCCCCTGTGCTTCCTCCCCGACTGACCATTTTTTCAGAGCCATAAATCACTTCCTTAAAAGGGGCTGGGAAGCCACACAGGAAGACCACTGGCCCCAGGAAGCTGCGGTTCACCAGCTACCAAGGATCAGAGTTGAGGCCCTGCGGTGGCAGCTGAGTCCCGAGCTGCAAGGCAAGCACTACTTCCCTGGCACAGCACCCTCTCTCCAGTGGGCACCTCGGCAGGCGGCCGGCTTCTTGGGCCCAGCCTTCCCACAGCCAGGGACCAGGACACTTTCTGCTGCCCTGGAGGTGCCGGAGTGCAGGGGCAGTTCAGGGGGAGATTCCTTAGCTGCCAAGAAGGAGCATTATTTGGGACATGCTTCCACTTCCACTAAGCAGTTGTTGATCTGAAATTCACATTTAGCTGGACGTTCTGCATTCCACCCGGCAACCCTGGCGTTGGTGATGAGCGTGTCTGAGAGTGTGTTTATGTGTGTGGGACTGTGGGTGTGTGTCATCATTTCCAGACCTTGCCATGGGGAATCTAGGGACAAGGACTTGGAATTTTGAGTATCTTCCTGAGGATATAAGAAGGGAAACGCCTCTCCAGGGGGCTGTGCTGTTGGTGCTGTCTCGAGGCAAAGAACTGGGAGCTCTCAGCGCATTTGAACCAAGAAAGCTGGCTGATGGCATTTTAAACATCAGCGCCTCTCGGTAGGCTGATTAATGGTGTCTCTGGAGTAGCTGCATCTGGGATGTTGTGATGGATGCCTCCAGCACGGGCTGGCAAAAGGGTCTGGGGTTTGCTTCCTCTTATCTTCTGATGCTCAGACTCGCTGGGAATGAACATACCCATGTGCTGCTACCGTGCTTGTAAAATGGATGTGAGATCCTGTCACTCCTCTGCCCAAAACCCTCCCCGGCTCCCTTCTCACTCAGGGTCTATACCAACATCCTTTTCAGACTGCAGAAAGACCCCCGTGGGTCTTCTCGACCCCTCCTGTCTAAGCTCATTTTCCACCCCAGTTCTGGGGTTCACTCTGCCCAAACTGACCTCGCTGCTATTCCTTGGAAAGACCAGGCACTCCCACCTCAGGGCCTTTGCACCTGCTGCCTCCTCTTCTGCCAGGAACTCCCTTTTCTCGGAAGCTCCATGGCCCAGTCTTTTACATCCCTGAGGTCCTTCTCAAGTGTTCAGGCCTCTCTCCATAGCCCTGCTCTGATTCCCTTTCCCTGATTCATGACACCCCATCCTCAGCACCCTCCTCCCTGTCGCACACACTATGGGCTTTCTATTTATCTGTATGACACCTCCCCTGCTCCAAGAGTCTGCTGCCCGAGGACAGGAATCATGCTGCCATCTTTGTCTGTAGTTGATCAGTAAATGTTTGTTGAATGGCTGATTGACCATTCAGCAGCTGCTGCTGCCTCTGCTTCTGTGCTGGGTCACCTAGGACCCTCCACACAGCGGCCCCTTGTTACCTTCCACTTGTGCCTCAAGACCTGACTCAGGGCTACTCTTCCAGGAAGCCTCCCCTGCCCATCCCGTATGGTTCTCAGGTCACAGCACATGGCACACTGGGCTCTCGTTATCCATCTGCTTGTCTGTCTCCCCATCTGCTGTGAGCTCCTGGAGGCAGGTGAGGGGCAGGCTGTCCTCTGTACCCCAGCACCCAGCAGTGGCCTGGCTGGCAGTAAGTGCTTGGGATGTGGTTGGTGGCTAAGGGAATGATTGCTTGGATGGTTTCTTTTTATTTTTTTTTAAGAAAAGGGCCAGCCAGGCACAGTGGCTGATGCCTGTAATCCCAGCACTTTGGGAGGCTGACACGGGTGGACCACAAGGTCAGGAGTTTGAGACCAGCCTGGCCAATATGGTGAAACCCCATATCTACTAAAAATACAAAAGTTAGCCGAGCATGGTGGTGGGCACCTGTAGTCCCAGCTACTCGGGAGGCTGAGGCAAGAGAATCGCTTGAACCTGGGAGGCGGAGGTTGCAGTGAGCTGAGATTGTGCCACTGCCCTCCAGCCTGGGTGATGACAGAGGGAAAAAAAAGAAGAAAGAAAGATAGAAAGAAAGAAAAGGAAGGAAGGAAGGAAGGAAGGAAGGAAGGAAGGAAGGAAGGAAGGAAGGAAGGAAGGAAGGAAGGAAAGAAGGGAAAGGAAAAGAAAAGGGCCTAGTACTACACTGGAAGGTCATTTGCTCCAGCTGGTTCATTTCATAGATGAGAAAACTGAGGCTGGAGGTGGAAGATGAGGGAGCTAAAGGCAGTGGAGCATTGTCTCTGAGCCAGGCTCCGGAGAGCAGGGGACTTCTCCCCCAGGCCACCCCAGCCTTCCATGGATGCTTCCTTCAAGGGCAGAGGTCGAAGCCCTGACCTCAAGTTAGACTCAGGGGCAGTGGAGGTGACGATGAACAGAATCAAGCTGGGCTCCTCCTGGAATCCGGTCCTGCCCCCCAACCTCCTTCACAGCTTTCTCCTGAGTGTCCCTCTCAATAAGCCACATCCATGGAATGAAGCTCTGCTTTTTAGGGGGCTCGACTTAAACTGAAAGCCCATCCTGATCCCCACTGTGCCCTTGAATAAGGGCAATATTTCATCATGTGTAGCAAGCACTTTATAAGGTGTCATCAGCTTCGTTTTGCACAGAAGGAGACAAAGGCCCAGAGAGGTTATCTGACTTGCAAGGATCACACAGCACCTGGTCGCGAGCTTGAATACCAAAAAAAAATCTCTGATTCCTCAGTCATGCACCCCTCCCTGACTTTCTACTGTGGTCCCAAGTGAGTGAGGACACAGCAGCAGGGCCTGGAAACAGCCTGGGACCCCCGCCCCCATGCCACCATGTGCTGCCAGCACCTGCCACTGGAGCCTGGAGTTCTCATCGCATCTGACCTGCTTTTCCCAGATTGCAGACTCAACTGAACATCTGAGGGCCACCGGGGGGAGCCTCTCTGCTCTTATCCCACCGGTTTCCAGCATAGAACGTGAATTGTTCCCTCCGGGGCAACCTAGTGAGCCTGCTGTTAGAGGTGGATTTGTTTCCCACCGGTGACAGGCTGGTGGTGTTACCTCGCCTCCCACCTGGCTCCGGGCTCAGGTGACGGGTACACAATCGGCCTGACCATCGGTACCTCCCCCAGGCCAGAGGCTCCCTGATAAGGAGCAGAGACAGCCAGCCTCGCAGGAGAACACTCCTGGCCCACTTCCAGATCTCTCCATCGACAGACACAGTCTTGGCAAAGCTGGCCACAGCAAGTCCAAGGGGCACGATGTCACTCCATCGGGGAGCACCCACAGGGCAGAAGCCCAATAACTCCCCACGCGAAAAACCAGAAGCCCAAGTGCTGGGCTGGGGCTGTCTGCGTTGAACATGTCGTTGGGGCTGCATAGATATGCCGTATAGCCCTACGTTTCGTTGGGGCTGCATAGATACGCCGGGGTCACTCAGCCTGCTGCCGTAGGGCAGAGCTTCAGAGCTCCAGCAGAAACACCCCAGGGCTGGGCTGCGAGGTGAGCACCCTCGATCATGAAATGCTATTTGTCCCTTTCTCTGTGGGTTTGGGGCTCGCAGAAACTTCCAGATTTCTGGCTTTCTCCATGTCCCTCCCTCATACCAGCTTTCAGAGCAGGGGCCCTAACCCCAGCCTGCAGCTTCAAGCAGCAAATGCCCCAAGACCCTGACATTATCTCACCGAGTCCTCATCACAGTCTATGAGGCAGGTGCCACACATTGTCCCCATTTTACAGACAGGAAAACTGAGGCTTAAGGTGGCAAAGCCAAGAGGTGATGGCCAAGAAGCGCATGAAAAGATGCTCAGCCCTACACTTCGCCACTACGGAAATGCAAATGAAAACCACAGTGAGACACCAGCTCACACCCGCTAGGACGGCTGGAAGCAAGAAGACAGAACAGTGCCAGTGACAATGTGAGGAGTCACAGCGAGCATGCCCCGCAGGTGGGAATGGAAGACGGCGCTGGAAACAGTCTGGCGGTTCCTTAAAATGTGCAACATAGAGTCACCGTATGATCCAGCAATCCGCTTCCCGGTGTGCACCCAGGGGAAACAAAAACATATGTTCACACAGACACCGGTACACATGTGTTCATAACAGCGGTACTCATAGTAGCCAAAAAGTGGAAACAACCCCAATGCCCATCCACTGGAGAATAGCTGGGAAACACGGCGTATCTCTATGACGGGGCATTAACCGGCACTAAGGAGGAATGAAGATGGATACAGGCTCCAGTATGAATGAACCCGAAATGTTTCCTAAGTGAGAGGAGCCAGGCACAGAAGGCCACGTGCTACAGGATTCCACTCACACAAAAAATGCAGAATAGGCGAATTTATAGAAACAAAGTGGATTAGTGGTTGCCGGGGCTGTGGGGAGGAAAGCTGGAAGTGGGGGCGGCTAATGGGTGCTGGGCTTTTCTGTGGGCGATGAAAGTATTCTAAATTTGATAGTGGTGATGGTTGTACAACCCTGAATATACTAACAACCATTTAATGTACACTTTTAAATGTCTCGTTTTTTATTTTTATCTTTCTTTTTTTTTGACAGGGTCTCGCTCTGTCGCCCAGGCTGGAGTGCTGTGGTGCCATCATGGCTCACTACAGCCTCCAACTTGTCGCCCAGGCTGCTCTTGAACTCCTGGGCTCAAGGGATCCTCCTTCCTTGGCCTCCCAAAGTGGTGGGATTGCAAGTATGAGTCATTGCACTGGGTCTAAATGTGTGAATTATATAATACATCTCAAAAAAAGGTGTTACCCAGCCAAAAAAAAAAGATAGATAACAAAGCCAGGATTGGAACCCAGGACACTTTCCACAGAGCTGCAGCCTTGAGCGTCACTGGCCCTTCCCTTTTCCTCCTGGAAACCTCAGAGGAACATGAGCACCAGTGCCCTGACCAGCTGCCCCTACAGATTCCCGCAGCCTCAGGGCAAGCTCAGAACCCCAGGACCCCACATGCTCTGAGCTGCAGGGGCTGCAGGCAGCGGCTGTCCCAGAGCAGCGATGCCATCCCTGTGTCAGGCTCTTGGCTAGTGTCACCAGACAGATCCTGCAGGGACCTGGGAATCCTGGCTGCAGCCACACCTCCTGCCCATGCATCCCAGGTGAATTACACCTTGGCAGTGAGTGGGGCTCCTCCCAAGCACCCAGGCACGCATGATCTAGCTCATGGACGTCACAGCTGTCGGCCCTAAGGGAACCTCTTTAGGGCACCTTGCCCCTGGTTTTGGGGTCATTGCCAGTGTTTACCCCTCTCAACAAGCTCAGTGTTTCAAGATGGAAAGAGAAGGAAGAAAGTCCATGAGCGGGTGGCTTTGTGTTGGGCTAATACTCCTGACTCAGCCAAGTGTCTAAGGTGAGATGAGGCCCCGTCCTGTGCATTGCCGGCCCTGCAGCGGGACCCCTGCGGCAGCACCAAGTCCCCTGTGGCTGGGGTGGGCTTGGTGCCTTCCACTCAGGCCTCCCAGTGACTGGCAGGTGTCCTTACCCCTAGTCCCTGCAGACAGCAGATAAGAGGTGGGCCCAAGCCTGACCCTGCAGCTCACCCTGCTAGCCCCTGAGTTCCTAAGGCCCAGTCCAGCCCTGGTGCTGTGCAGACCTGGGTTTGGTGAATGAGACATGAACAGACATAAACAGGGTGTCCATGGGGTCTCTGACAGGCCCTCACCCAGGGGACATCCGCCCTTCCCCACTGTCTACCAAACAGGCCATTCCCCAACGTGGCAGCTGAGGTGGACCCAAGTTCACTTTAGGATAGAGTTTCTCCTTCCCCTCAGACCCTGTCCTCCATCAGGCCAGACAGCTGGCATTCCCCAAATGTGTCCTGTACATCTGGGCCCATCTGGGCCACCCCAGGCCTGCCTTTCTCCTCCTGGCTCAGAGGCTGGTCCTTTGGTCCAGGCCTGGAAGAAACCTCTGCCCTCCTCACCATTTCTATACATTTCCAGGGGAGTTAGGAGCTCATGATTTTTTCCCAGAGGTGGTGACTGTTTTTCTGTCTCTTTAATCACGCTTATTCTGGGTGTCTGGCCTTGTGAGATGGGGCACAGTGCCCGATAGAGCTGAGGCAAGTGCAGGTTAGCAAACAGGAGTGTGGAGAGCTGCCCAGGGCAGGGCACGCAGCAGACACCCAACAAACCAGAGCACTCGGCCACTTGAGCTCCTAACCAAGAAGAACCGGGAGCCCTGGGCAGGAGGAGCCCTGCTCAAGGGGTGGGGACACAGCACAAGGCTCTATGCCAGCCTCAGCTGCCCTTCTTGGGCATGAGGTTGATAGAAGCTTCCACCAGCAGCAGAATGGGGATGATGTGAGGTCCTGGGCTACGCAGAGGGGGCCCAGCATGTGGGGTGCGGCTGGGTCTGCTCTGGCCATGGCGTAGAGCTGGGCACCAGGCCTTGGCTGTTGTCCCCAGCCAGCAGAAAACCACTCAAGAGAGACACTGGGGCTTGGGAGGCACCTCGTGAGCCCTGGGCTTCTGCTACAGGGAACACACCTGTTTCCCTCCACACTGCACACCTGCCTCCACCCCATCCTGTGGAAACCTCCCCCAAGTCAAAGGGCTTGCCTGAAGCCAGTGCATCCGCCGCAGAGCTGGCTCAGGGCCAAGCGTCCAGGCTCCAAATGCAGGCTCTCCCTGAGATCTCTTCCTGCCTCCCGAAAAGTTCCGACGGAATTGCTGGGCTTGGCCCCCGACAAAGGCCCTTCCCCCAAGCCCACCCCTGCAGCCAGCAGAGAAGGAGTGTCACTCTTCTGATCATCCTGAGGTGGGCAACCCCAGGTTGGGGACAGCACACCTGTGTCTCAGTCCCATCTGACTCAGTTACCCATTGTGTGACGTTGGACAAGCCAGTAGATTTCTCTAAATCTCCGTTTGCTCATTTGTAAAACGGAATAATGTTGACTGCATAGGTTAAAAGTGGCATCATGTGGAACTGAGTGCGTAAAAGGACCTAGGGGACGGGGAACCACCATTTTTTTTTTTTTTTTTGAGATAGAGTCTCACTCTGTCATCCAGGTTGGAGTGCAGTGGTTAGATTTTGGCTCACTGCAACCTCCGCCTCCTGGGTTCAAGCGATTCTCATGCCTCAGCCTCCCAAGTAGCTGGAACTACAGGTGTGTGCCACCATGCCCGGCGAATTGTTTGTATTTTTAGTAGAAATGGGGTTTCACCATGTTCGCCAGGATGGTCTCCATCTCCTGTTCTCATGAACCGCCCGCCTTGGCCTCCCAGAGTGCTGGGATTGCAGGCGTGAGCCACCACATCCGGCTGGGAGCCACCATTTTTAAATGCCTACTGTATACATTCTTGTTTAGGCCGCCAGTAACCTCAGGACAAGGACAGCAAAGCAGGCTAGGGTGACAAATCCCACAGGGGAAACCCAGGGCTGAATTCCCTGCTCCAGCCTCACACCGCAGTGCCTGGTGGTGGGGGCACTGTGCACACAGCACGGCCTCAAGTGAGCACCCGCAGAGCCAGAGGTCAACTCAGACTGTGAGCGGAAGCAGCAGGAAGGGTGTTTTCTGCACCGGCACCAGCGCTTGACATGTTTTTCCACCCAAAATAAATGAGGCAGGATTCCTGAAATGTGTGTTTAAACTTGGTAGAGAGTTCTCTAAACAGTTTGGCCTCGAGGTTGGAACACAGAGCTAAAGCCTGCAGGAATGTCTGACTCCCCACACGGAGCTCAGCAGTCCCAGGCACAGTTCTGGGTTTATTTCTAGCAATCCAAGTCGACGTCGCTGACTCTCATGACAGGGTTTGTAGGCAAACGTTAGACGTTGGAAACATTATTTTTAAACCTGATCTTATCTCATACAAAGCAATGTATGATGTGTGTGACCACAGTCCCCTGTTATACTGCAAAGTTTAATTTAAATGTGTTTCGTAGTGTGAGTGTATTGTGTGTTATATATGTATGTACACACCCACCATTAAAAGTCAACGGGGACCGGACGTTGGCTCACACCTGTTATCTCAGCACTTTGGGAGGCCAAGGCAGGCAGATAATTCGAGATCAGGAGTTTGAGACCAGCCTGGGCAACATGGTAAAACCTGGTCTCTATTAAAAATACAAAAATTAGCCAGGTGTGATGGCACATGCCTGTAGTCCCAGCTACTTGGGAGGCTGAGGCAGGAGAATCGCTTGAACCTGGGAGGCAGAGGTTGAAGTGAGCTGAGACGTGCCACCGCACTCCAGCCTGGGCGACAGAGCAAGAGTCTGTCTCAAAAAAAAAAAAAAAAAAAAAAAAAAAGTCACAGGAAAAACCAGTAACTAAACTGATGACACAGCTTCTATCTGATGGTGTCATAGAATCAAGAGACATGCATATTTCTATTAGAATGAAGAAACACACTCTCCTCATCATTTCCCCCAATATTATTTGAAAATCATTTCCTTCTAAACTCGTATCTCAATTTTTGGATCTGTGGATTACACTGAATAAACGGACTCCACAGCCTGCTCTTTCCAATGCCCTCTTTCATATCTCAGGAAATAAAAAGTCAAAAGAGATTTCTAGCTAAGGTTTTTCTTGGTTATGCTTTTTCTCACTGGAGGTTATGACCGAATCATTCAGAAATTTATTTTTGTGCTTTAAAATGCAAATGCAAATCCGTGGGAGGGAGTGATATTTTGAAAAATCTTGGCCCTTGCGTTATGATTTGCATATTGGAAATCACATGATTTACATTTTTGATGCCTGTTGCCCGCAGTTCATACAATGTACTCTATTTCATAATTAAAATAAATTACTTAAAAAACAAAGAAAGAAACAAATGGTCCATGGGGAGGAACTCAATGAAAGGGGTGCCGACATTACGACTGTTCCTCACAGAGGGCCACACCCTGCCCTCTGGCCATTCGGTGTGGCCATGTGGCTTGCTGTAGCCAGTGAAATTCTGGCCTTGGCAAGGTGGGTTACTTCCTGGTGGGTGCATTGAAGTGGTACTGTATCTCCATCTCGCTCCTGGCTGGCTGCAGTGACTGAAAAAACATGGTCCTTATGGAAGCATCACACGGGGTGGGTCACCGTGTAGGGGACCTGCCCTGGCCAGCGGGGTCACCAGACCTGCAGTGGACTTTGTATAAGAGAGAAGTGTATCTTTGCGGCTTTGAGCCATTGAGATTTGTTCATTCCGGACCATCCCGGGCCCATTCTGACTTATGTGAAAAAGAGTAAGAAACAAAATAAAAACCAAAGAGGCAAAATTTTGAAATCAAAGTGCAAAAATTGAAAATTTGAAATGGTTGACTATGAGTGACCTTTCACCTACTTCAGCAACCAATTTCTATATTTTATTTTGACTGTAAATTTCAAGAAAAAAATTAGTGAAATGGTTGCCAATGCTAAATTCAAAAGCTGTTGGCATTTGCATCCATTTAGCTGTTTTTCATTTTTTAAATTTTCTTTTAAAAATATAATTCAAAAAGGCCGGGCGCAGTGGATCATGCCTGTAATCCCAGCACTTTGGGAGGCTGAGGCGGGCGGATCAGGAAGTCAAGAGATCGAGATCATCCTGACTGACATCGTGAAACCCCATCTCTACTAAAAAGTTAGCTGGGTGTGGCAGCGTGCACCTGTAGTCCCAGCTACTCGGGAGGCTGAGGCAGGAGAATTACTTGAACGCGGGAGGCAGAGGTTGCAGTGAGCCAAGACTGTACCATTGCACTCCAGCCTGGGCGACAGAGTAAGACTCCGTCTCAAAAAAATAAATATATATATATACATACATACATATATAATAAAAAATAAAAGCTATCTTGCTATCTCAAGAATACTCCATTAGAATTGACCAAGAACAGAAGAGGATAGCTTTCCTTTCCAAGTAGAATTTCTACTAACCTGCACCTCTTGTCATAGATGAAAAAGCCCACAGGGGGACTTCCGACACTGGCGTGGCCCTAGTCACGTGAAGGTAGCCGTTTGCCGCCTTGAGGTTCATGTGCCCAGTGAGGGCACGGCCGAGCGGTCCCTGGGCCCTGCCTGATGCTGGAACTCCAGATGCGTGTGCAGAGCCGTGCGCCGGCCTGGGCCTGCGGGTGGCTAGCAGATAAGCGGGGGACGCTCACGAATCCGCATCTCAGGCCACACACGAAGCGGCCTGTCCGGGGTCACACAGCACTGAAGGCTCCAGGCGCACGTGGACATGCCTACATCTCACAGCTGGTAACTTCCGTGAGGAAGGCGGCGGGTGGGGGTGGCACCGCTCCAAGCTGCTCCCCACGAAAGGGAGCGGGCCTGGGGCACGGGTGCTCCGAGGTTCAGGGTCCCCGGGGCCGCAGAGCTCAGGGAAGGGTTCCGGGAGAAGGCCGGGCCCCACCGAGCCTGGGCGGTGAGAGAAGTGAGAGCGACCTTGGCAGAAGTGCTGGAGCGCCTGGACCTGTGCCTGGGATCCAGCCTGAGCCCCAGCTCGCCACACCCTCGCCGGGTGACTGAGCCGGTCTCTCTGCCTCTTGGGTCTCAGTTTCCCCTGCTCCATAACAAGGAGATGCCACTGGTTGGGAGTGTGGTGTGAACCTGGATGTAGGGTCACCGTGAAGGGCACTGAAGGGGGCTCCCCAGCTGCGGATTCCTCCTGCGCGTCCCCACCTCACGCTCAGACTCATGAGAGGCCGCTGGATGCTGCCGAGGTCGAGTCCTTCTTGGAGTCGATGTCACAGGTGCCCGGCACACCTGCGGTGCTATTCAGAGGCTCATGCCTGGAGACCACCCACACTTCCCTTGGGCACCACAGTTCATAAAGCGCTAAAAGGAGTCATCCTGCCCAATACCCCTGATACCCCTGAGGTTATGGTGTCACCTCCACTTTACAGATGAGACCGCCGAGGGGCGGAGAGGCCCTGCCTGTATCCAGGGCCAGTGCACCTCGAGGTTGGGATCTTCTTACCCACTCCTCCACACACGCCATAAGTTTGACAGTTGAGCCCTGAAACGCTGCCAGGTCACCCCACAGAGCCCTGAAGGTGAGCAGTGTGTCCTTCCGGCCCTCCTATGGGGGCAGCAGTAGCAGGCTCAGCCTTCCTTGCACCCTTCCAGCACCTCAGCCTCAGCAGCTGCCAAATTGCCTGGTGCCTTCTTCCGGTCTCTCCTCTCCTGTGTGGATCTCACCCTCTCTCCCCAGGGCCATCTCTCCAGCCTCCTCCCTGGCGTCTGGGCCTCCAGATCCTTCTTGCAGTTCCTCCACCCATCACATTAAAGCAAGCGAGGTACTCTCCATCCCTGGCTCCCTATCACCACCCAAGGGATGAACCGGCCAGTAACTACAAAGGAAGAGAAAACCCAGCAAGGAAATGTGCTGCCTCCAGCCTGGGGAACCGACATCACATAAAACCGCCTCTCACTCCTCAGGGACTCATGCCGTGCCACTACCCTATGTGCAGGCACCCACAAGGCACAGGGCGTGGGGTCTGGCTTGGACCCTCAGAACGACCCAGGCAGGCCCAGCCCTTCACAGGGGCTGAGGCGGGGGGTACCTGATGTCAGAACTCAGGACATGCGTCCAGAGCCGTGTGCTGGCCTGTGGATGGCTAACACACCATCTCTCTGAGGTCACACATGGAAGGAGACCTGCCCTGGGTCACTCAGCACCGAAGGCTCCCACTGCACCTGGACAGGCCTGTAGCATCCAACGGCTCAAGACTCCTATGAGCAGGGCAGGGGCCTTGCTGGCACCATTCACCAGCTCATCTCAGAGGTGTTCCCGTGTCCCGGGACCACTCCAGGCATCTCCTGCCCTTTCCAGCTCTTGCCTGCCCTGGAATCCAGGGAAGGGACACCGTGCCAGGGCCCCCCTCCTCAGAGAGCAGCACAACCTCCTTGGGGACTGGGATGACATAAACTGGGGGAGCCTTCTAGGAGAAACTTGAGGTGAGAGCTGGGGGTGGCCAGGACAGGAAGGGGAGGTGGACGCTGCCCTGGTCCCTGGTGAGGGGCCTACTGTGAGTTCTGGGGGGCGAGAAGCTGGGTACTCTCTGGGTTCTAGGATGCCAGGAGGAACTGATGAGCTGTTTGGTGGCCCCTCCAGTGTCTGCAGGCCCCATCCTTGGAAAACTATCCTTGACTGTAGGCAGAGAGAGGTCCTTGGAGAGCCAAGAACTTGGGGGCCTTTGGGGGATGCTGTCAGTTCACCCAGCTGAATGTCTTGATTAGAACCAGAAGCTGCAGGGCACTGAGGGAGGTGGTAAAGACAGGGGAACAACCTCCCAGCACACACACGCACAAATGGCACCAGCAAGGCAGCCGCGTCTCACCGCGCCAACAGGGTGACCATGGCCCAGAGCGGGGCAGTGGGAAGGTTACACAGGAGGAAAGACAGGGTCACCTGCTGGCTGAACATTTCTGCAGGTTAGGGGTCTGTCCTTACCATCCCCTCTGCAGCTGGGCAAATTCCCCTCTGTCACTGAGGCTCACAGAAGTTAAGTGACTCACCCAAGGCCACAGCTAGGGAGTGGGAGAGCTGGGATTTGAACCCTGGGCTCTGCTGGACCTGCATTCATTGCTCTGCTGAGAACACAGCAGCCTGTTCTTTGGTGCTTAGGATTGTCAAGTTGCTTTGCTGGAAACTTTCCCAAGCATAGGGGCAGCTAACAGCACAGAGACCTGGATTCTCTTCCTGGAGATTCTGGCCAGGATGGAAGAGGGGTAAATCACAAGGTCAAAGGCAGGAAAGGCAATCAAGAGACCCAGGGTGCGTAGAGCTGGCATCTTCTGAGGCCCCTCTATGCCAGGCAGGTGCCAAGCACTTACAGATCCTATCTCCAGATCCAGCGAGGGAACTGACGAACTCCCCATTTTGAAGATAAAGAAACTGAGGCTCAGTCAGGTGACGTGACCCTGCCCCTAAGAGACAGAGCAAGCCTAGAATGCAGGTGACTGTAAAGGGAGCGCTTTGCTGGCCGGGTATGCCGGCCGCCAGTTGATACAGGCGAGTTCCTACTATAAATACGGTGCTGACTCCCGGGTAACCTTAGCTCCAGCTCACCCACCCAGGCACAGGGCCATCAATCCAGGGGACGGCCACCTCCTGCTGTGCTCCTGCTCTGCAGAATTTTCCTGACACCCTAACAGGGTACTCCATTTTTCTCTACAGGCTACAAGTTGTTGGAGGCTAACTCTGAAATGAGAAGAGCTGCTCCATCAGGTGAGAGCCAAAAAGCCCCACTGAATAGCCAGCCTCGCCCTCCTTGGGTATGCAGGTGGGACCCCCCAGAAGAGGGGCCTAAGCTGGGTTCTGTGCCAACAGGGTCTGGGGAACTGGGTTCGAATCCCAGCTCTGCCATTGACCAGCTGGGTGACCTTGCGTGTGCCTCTGTGAGCTTCAGTGTTCTTAGTTACATGGTGGAGCTGACAGCCCCCACCTCTGGGCAGTAACAGAACAGTGTGTCCAGGACACAGCGGGTCCTCTGCTCCCCTCATTTCCCTCTCTGGGTTGCTTATTTATTGGTTAAACAATAACAGCTATAACCACTAACAATAAGCCTGGTGTTATTTTCGGTGAATTACCTGCTGTTAGCCATTTAATCATTATTGCACATTGAGGAGATCATGTCCCATTATTGTCCCCACTTAACGGATGAGGAAGCTGAGGCACAGTGCCCTTGAGTAGTCCGCCCTAAGTCATATCGGTCAGGAATGGAGAGCTGAGAATGTTCCCGCTGCCGACACAGGCGTGGGGATGGGTTACTGAAGACAGGTGAGAGTATTTCACGGCAGTGTCCATTGGCTGCTGCCAGCAGGAATCCTAGAAAGGCCTGAACTTCACTCTGTGTGCTGCAGAAAGCCCCTTTCCTCGGCCCCCTTCCACTCGTAAATAAATATACCCTCCTGCATCAAGATGCCACCTCTACTCCTGCCAGCCAGGTTCAATCTCAAACCCACATATTAGAGACAAAAAACGGTCCCATGGCATCCTATAGATGGGAAACCCAAATATGGAGCCTGCCCAGGGCCACCTGCCCAGCCAGGGCAGACAGAGCCAGCCTGGAATCCAGGCTCCACCTCCCAGGCCAAGCGGGCTGAGCCTCTCCTAAACGGGGAAGGGACAGTGAGGCCTCCAGGCTGCACACACACATGTACACTCACAGCCCATTCCTTTGTCCCGACTGGCTAAATATTGTCCTGGTCTTCCTGAAATACTCATCTCCATGTGGGTGTCTTTACAAGCTGCTAAAACCAGGGCATGTCCCTGGTGGAGCGGGAGAGCTATTCCGGGTTAGTGTCAGGTGTCGGGCAGGGCCAGCCAGAAAGAGCTGTCTGCTGGCTCCTGGGGCCCCCTCAGCCACGACGGGCAATTCCTGGCAGCCAGGATGACTGGCACCCAGTGGAAGAAGGTGAGGTCAGGTCACTTCTGTCAGTGTACCCCTCCCCAACACACACACACACACACACACACACTCATTCTCTCTCTCTGTCTCTCCCACACACACATTCATACTCTCACTCACTCTGTTTCAAATCCTACCCAGCCAGGCCCAGGCGCTGGGACCGTCTGTCAGTAACAGGGTATCTTCAGGGTGCTATCACCCACGATCTGCCCCACACTCCCCAGGAGACCTTGAGGTCTCCCAAGAGTCCCTGAGGTGGGGTTTTATGGATAAGGAATCCACGTGCCAGTGACAATCATTGGCTTACAAAGGAGGCCCTGCTGGATGGAGGAGGCCAGACCTGGCTGCCTGGGATGCCCATCTGCTGCCCGGGGTGCCCACCTGCTGCCCAGGGTGCCACCTGCTGCCAGCAAGCAGAGCCCTGAGTGCTCACTGAAACCCCGGCACCAGCAGACGCTTTCACACAGTGAAAATTTCATACATTTAATTTTCACAACCCCCAGGGTTTAGGACCAAAGTCTCAATTTTTACCTGGGGACACGGAGACTCAGAGAAGCTAAGCCACCTGCCCAAGATCACCCAGCCTGGAGGTGAAATAACTGAAATTTGAACCTGGACACCCTGACTCCAGAGTCCCCCATGTTTACCCCTGGATTCGGCTTTCCCCAGCCCCCATCCTGCCAAGGCTGGCTATGTCACTGGCAGGAGCCAGGGGCAGCCAGCCAGGCACATGGGCGGCCAGTCCCCACCACAGCCTCTTTCTCAGGCAGAGCAGAGGGTAGTGGGCAGAACCTGGAATCTGATCGCCCTTCCACCTGCCTGTGTCCCTGGCCGGTTTGAACCTAGAGGATGTGAGGGTACACAGAGGCCTGCCTGGTGCTGACGGACCAGGGACTCAGAACACCCAGAGGTCTCAGACTTGGGGAATCAGACAGAAGCTGTGTGCTCTCCCCACCCCTCTGATAAATGTTCACACACACTGGTCTGCATGGGGTTCCAGTGGCCCACGGCACCCTGAGCCCACCCATGGCTCCTGCCTCAGCCTATGCCTCTGTCCTGGGTCTGCTCTGGCCCCGGCTGCCAGATGCGGGAGGGATCACAGCAGACACTGCTTCCTGCACCAGCTTCATTGGGAAGTCAGGGGGTGCGGCGAAACTTAGCTGTGAAAGTCAAGCTCCCCCGCCAGCGGCATAGGCCCCCCAGGAGTCAGGCGAGGAGGAAGAGGGTCCAGCTCACAGCTGCCTGCAGCCTGAGGGGGCCCCAGTGCCCTCGGCGACTGGTGGCCTTGGCTGTGCAACCGGAGCCATGGTGGGTAAATATAGCGCTGCCACTCACCGGCCGAGGGGCCCTCGCCGTCCGACATGGTGTGGGAGATGGGCGGTCGTCTGGCCACCAGCCTGCAGGGTCACTCAGAGGCTCCGCGGCTGTCACCCACCCAGCAGGGCTTGGGGCTCCTCCGTGTCCAGCCCCCAGGCAGCGTCCCGCCCTGGCTGGCCTGGCCACCCCCCCATGCTGGGCCGGGCAGATAAGAATGTGCTCAGTGCCAGCAGCCTGTGCGATTGGTGGATAAATCTGGGCACTGCCCTCCCCCGCCCAAGGCCTCTCTGGGGCAGCCCCAGAATGTTGCTTGAGAAGCTGCTGCACCCCTAGGGGCTTGGTCAGTACCCAAGACCCCAGGTCCTGGGGACTCGGGAGTGCTTGTACACTCTTTCCTTGGGAATGGTTCCACCCAGCCAGCAAGGGACATTTATGGACATTTAAGGAAGGAGAATATCAAGCGATGCCGCCACTGAGTACATGCCGGGACCAGGAGCTACGTTAAGCGTGGCCACCCCTGTCATCTCACTCTGCTCTCCAGAGCTGCTGCAACCACTGTGTCCATGTCACAGAGGGGTTAAGGGACCCACCCAGGGTCACCGGGTCAGTACGGGGCGTGAGCAGGATCTGGAGCCAGGCTGTCTGTCTCCAAGGCTGCAGGAAGGCCATCCCTTGCCTCTGATTGTTTGGTGAAGAGCAGCCGGCACTTTGGGCATCTACTGTGTGCTGAGGGTCGATGGGGGGTGGAGATGGGATCTCCAGGGGCAGCCATGTGATCCTGGGCCTGGCATAGGGTGGGTGCTCAGGAAATATTGGTTGAAAGAACACACTCCAGCAAGCTCTTAGTATGCTCTTGTTGTGTGCTTGGCTCAGAGCCAATCCAGCTGCTCCCCTGGTCCCCACAAAGTGCAGGGCAGGATCAGCCAAGGGCTGGAGATCCTAGAGGCATTACGCCAGATTGGGCTCTGCTGGGCACCCCTGGGCTTGAGATCTACCCAGTTCTGTATGCAGAGACCAGAGGGAGTGAAATGACTTAAAGAGAAGGGAGAGAAACTCAATCAGAGAGATCCAGGAGGGCTTCCTGGAAGAGCTGGCATTTGAGTTATCTTTAAGAGAAAATATTTTTTATTTTTCTTTCTTTCTTTTTTTTTTTTGAGATAGGGTCACCCTAGGGTGCAGTGGTGCAATCACAGCTCACAGCAGCCTCAACCTCCTGGGCTCAGGTGATTCTCCCGCCTCAGCCTCCCAAGTAGCTGAGACCACAGGTCTGTGCCACCATACTCAGCTAACTATGTTTTGTAGAGAGAGGGTCTCGCCATGTTGCTCTGGCTGGTCTTGAACTCCCGGGCTCAAGCAATCCTCATGCCTCGGCCTCCCAAAGTGCTGGGATTACAGGCATGAGCCACTGTTCTCGGCCCAGAAAGTTGTTTTATTATTATTATTACTATTATTACTGAGATGGAGTCTCATTGTTCCCCAGGCTGGAGTGCAATAGCACCATCTTGGCTCATGGCAACTTCCGCCTCCTGGATTCAAGCAATTCTCCTGCCTCAGCCTCCTGAGTAGCTGAGATTACAAGAACCTACCACAATGCCCAGCTAATTTTTGTATTTTTAGCAGAGATGGGGTTTCAGCATGTTGGCCAAGCTAATCTCGAACTCCTGACCTCAAGTGATCCCAAAGTGCCTCAGCCTTCCAAAGTGCTGGAATTACAGGCCCGAGCCACTGTGCCCAGCCCAGAAAGATTTTTGAAGGTAAGAGAGAGTGTTCCAGGAAGACTAGCTAGCAGGTGTGGAGGTGAGAAAGCACAGCTGAAGAGTGACAGGGATCTCTGGCAGGGCTGGAGGTGGCAGCAAGCCTGAGAAGAAGGATGATGTTTATGGCAGGGGAGGCCTCAGGCCTGGGGAGGTCAGAGGAGGCTTCCTGGAGGAGGGGGCAGATGCTGGTGCGAGGATAAATGAACCTCAGGGAAATGAGAGTGGGGAGGAGTGTGCTGAGGCATCCTGGCAGCTCTTCCATCCACACTGAAGCCTCTCCTGGCTCAGGGGCCTGGGGAATGAAGTCAGGAGGACGGGGCTTCCATGTTTCCAAAGGAAGCCCTATCTGTGGGCGGGATGGGGAAGAGCGCAGTGAAGTCACAGGCTCCTCTTCACCCCTGCACTGGCCATCAGAGAGAACAGCAAAGAACTCAGTCGCTGTGGTATACGCACTTGCCTGTGCTGTTCCCTTGGCTAGGGATTCCCTGTCCTCCTCTTTCCGTGGGAAGCCATGTCTGCCCCTAAAGGCAGCTCAGGGGCCCCGCTCCGTTTCCCTTGCCCCACACCCCACTCTGCCAACTCCGACCTCGCTGTGGTCAGTGCCTAGTCCTGGCTGTGTCCACCTCTTGGTCGGCTCTTGCTGCCCTGCAGACAATGAGCTCACCGTCACTGGGGATATGCAAGCAGGGCTGGGCAGCTGCTGGTGGGGACGCAGCGGAGGGAGCTCAAGTATCACATAGGGTTAGATTAAATGGCCTTGGTACCCCTCCCAGGTGACCAACTTGTCCCATTGCCCTGGAACTTCCCGTTTTAGCCCTGAATGTCCTCTATAGATCCTGGAACATCCCCCCACCCCCAGCTTCAGACAAACCAGGACTGGTGGCCATCCTGGGTCCCTCCTAACTGAAGTTTTCGTTCCTCCTAACTGAAATGTTAAGTTTAGGTGAAAAAAGAGAACGACAAAGCCAGACTTCCCCTGGAACTGTCTCCTCCAACCCAGAAATTCCCCTCCTCCCTCCGCATCCCCTAGGTGTGATTCCTGGACGGCTTTGGGGGCGGGGCGGGGGTGGAACTCCTGTGCTCTGTGCCTTGGGCTGGGTTGTGGGCTGGGGTGACGGGGTGGCAGGGGAAGCATCAGATGCAGGTCAGCAAAGAGAGGCGCCCAGCGGCTCCCCTGCCAAGTGGGAGGAGCCCCACCTGCCTGGCTGTGGGCTGAACTGAAATAGCTCTGCAGCACCTGGCCGACTGCGGGTATGCACAGGTGGCATCTGTGTCCCCGGGAAGGGGTGTGACCAGGGAAGGAGTGGCGTGAGTCCCTTGCTGGGCACCTCTGCTCTGCCTTGCAGCGGCAGCTGGTTCCAGGCTCTGGAGGGAGTGGAGGCACAGCCCGGGGGCTGACATGTCTCCTAGGTTCCGCCTCACTGCGTTGGCTTCACACACTAAGGCCCTCTCCGTGCCTGCTGTCCGGCACACCCAGGCCCATAGGGCAGGGCCCGTGGCCACATCTCAGGTCTCAACTCCTGCCACCCGTGCTCTGGGCTCCCTGGATGGGCTGGGCTGATGGAGGGGCACGCCGTGGGACAGAGGGGGCCAGTGCCAACCCCCCAGGAAGCCCCATGAGACTGCGGAGTCCAACTCAGGGTTTCACAGGTGTGGGATGCATCCTGGTGCTGGACAAACAGCAGGGCTGTGGAAAAGAGCCTGCCATACCACCCGCCTCCCCAATGCAGGCCTCACCTCCACACAGGTGGGCTGCGGGGCCGGGGCCGGGAGGAGCCTGGTCAGAGGAACCCAGGTCGAATCCCAGCTCAGCAGCCCTCCTGGTGACAGGGACAAGCCTGGCCTCAGCCTCGGTTTCTTGCCTGGAAGGGGTGACGGGGCTGTGGTGAAGATTACACCAGGGCAAGATGCCGCAGAGGGCAGCCCACCTCCCCACTCTGCAGCCGCCCGCCTGTCTGCCCCTGCGGCCCACCCAGGCAGACCACTCACTGTCCGCTGGCTGCAGCTGGGTCCTGCGTGCAGGCCGTTTCCCCTTCCTGCCCCTGGCTCCAAGTCCCTTCCTGTTTTCTTTATCATGGGAACATGTGTTGGGGATAAACAGTTCGAGTCCCCTGGTCCTGACGCCACTGCACACGTGCAAGAATGTGTGTGTCAGTGGATGCGTGTGGCGATGTCTGCGTGTTCACAGGTACACGAGCACAGGTGCAGTGAGCATATGTAAGTGAACGCGCATGATGATGGGAGTGCGTGTGCATGGTGGCATGGCAGGGGCATGGCAGTGGGCACGTGCGGGGGAGGTGTGCATGTGAGAATGTGTGGGCGTGTGTGCCATGGGAGTGTGTGATGTCCACATGTGGGAGTGAGACCGTGTGTCGGCTGTGTGTGTGGATGGCGCGGCTCCTGCAGCTCACCCTGAGGCTGCAACTGTGTTTGTGCCCGCTGGACCCCGAGGATGCACGTGGGTCTGGATTTAGGCTGGTCTCAATAGCTACTCCAGGGTCACTATGACTGGGCAGCTGCTGCCAGGGCCTGAACAAGCCTTAGGGACAGCCTCTCAGGGCCCCAGGCTTGTAGGTGGAGGGGCGCTGGTGAAGAAACTAAAGTCAGGAAGGAAGGGCAGGTGGTCAGGGAGGACCTCTGAGAGTCAAGCACGCAGAAACCTGGAGGTGAGGAACAGGGGTGGGGACGGACCAGATGGGCCTGGTGGTGGGAAAGAGCTCAGGCACCCGGGAATGGTTGGAGATGGCTGGACAGGGGTTGAAATCTGCTTGGGAAGGAGGAGTTGGGGTCATTGGAAGGGCACGGGGCAAAGGGAGGGGCACACGTATACTGATGCCTGTGGGGCCCAGCCCAGAGTCAGTGCCCTTCCTGGGTTCCCTGCAACATCACAGCATCACTTCCAAGGGGACACCCTGCAGTGACCCGTCACCCGCTGTGTGCCCTGGCCCCTCCCTGCTGCCACCGCCTGCAGGAAGGCCGGCCCCTGAGTTCCCACACTGTTCTGCCAGCCAGCACCAGCACTGGCGGGAAAGTGTCCCTGGAGGGACAGAGAAGGGTGAGTGATCAAAGGCGGAGGGGCAGCCGAGCGTGGCGGGGTCAGGGGAGAGGCCTCGCTCCCCACCCGCGCCTCCCCCTACCGCTGACACCTGCTGCCCGCACTCACCCAGCCCTGGCTGGGCCTCAGGAGTGCAGCCTCTCTCTGCTGGAGGCGCCGTGCCCCTTGGCCTCGGTTCCCCTGTCCATAGAGGCAGGACAGGAGGGGAGCAGGGAGCCTCATGTGGGGCCTGGGTGGCCACAACTTAACAGACAATGGATGTCTCCATTGGGCGGTCCCCAAGCTCCTGGCTGTGTGGCTTGGGCAGGATACCCCATCTCACTGGACGTGGGGTGAGGACAAAACGCATGTCACACGGTGGGGGCCCAGCCCATGGCGACGCTCCTGATGTCCGTCCACTGCCTTGGGTTAAAAGAGACATCTCCTTAGAGTTCCAGTCAGGCCGACACGCCAGCTCCACACAGAGCCGGAGACAGACACAGACGCAGAGACTCACCCGCACAGACTCACACATGCGGGACCAGATACCTGGAGACTAGGGAAGGAAACACCGGGAAGTGACGTGGAGAGACACACATGTGCACACAGGACTCACACGCATGCACACACACGCACACGCTCCGGCACAGCTCTGCGAGCTGGTTCCAAACACCCAGGGTCCCTTGTCCAGCCCAGGCATCCCTAACTGCCCGCTGCCTGGGTGGCCCTGGGCAACCCTCCGGGCGTCCAGGCTCCCAGCCAGGAAAGAAGCCTGAGAGGCCCGTGCAGCTGCGCCGGGTGTCCCTGGGCTGAGGCTGTGGGCAGCTCCTGGCTTCCTCGGGCTACCCCTCACCTCTGGGGTGGGAGGCAGGCAGCTGCTGTCATTTGGTGAGGGGCAGGCGGCAGGGAGGTGGTGGGGAGGCCTCCCAGGCTCAGCCGCCGGGGCGAGGGCCCCAGGGACAGCCCCCACCCCTCTGCCCTCTGGCCCTGACACAGGGCAGGCTGCCACCTCTCGGAGCCTTGTCTGTAGCACAGGGGCCTGGAGGTACAGTAAAGCTGGCTTGGGGCTGGCCACACAGCGCGAGCAACGGGTGAGCCACATCCCAGCAGAGCGTGACTCGAATCATCGGCACTCCTCGCTGTGTCCGCCACTGGCCGCGGGGCTCTTGCCTTGGGCCCAGGGCGCTCCTGTGCCGGCTGCTGCTCACGTCAGTCCCCGCCTGGCCTCGCCCTGGGCCCACAGAGCCCCATTCAGGGCAGGCTCCGAGCAGGAAGCCGCTGGCAGGTGCTCACTGTCCTGCACAGGGACCTGCAGCCTTACCCTTGGCACTGAGAATTCCCAGGCTGCTTCCTGCACCCAGCTGACCCCTCTGCCTGGCTACTCAGGGTCTTGCCCCCGCAGGGGCTGCCCAAGAAATGAGCACCAGGAGGTTGACTATGGTTTCCTCTGGTGAGAAGGATTTATGGGGGAGAGGCTGTGTTCCGGAAGAAACGAGGGTTTTTTTGTTTTTTGTTTTTTTGAGACAGAGTTTCACTCTGGTTGCCCGGGCTGGAGCGCAGTGGCACAATCTCGGCTCACTACAGTCTCCGCCTCCCGGGTTCAAGTGATTCTCCTGCCTCAGCCTCCCGAGTAGCTGGGATTACAGGAATGTGCCACCACGACTGGCTACTTTTGTATTTTTAGTAGAGACGAGGTTTCTCCATATTGGTCAGACTGGTCTCAAACTCCCGACCTCAGTTGATCCGCCCGCCTCAGCCTCCCGAAGTGCTGAGATTACAGGCTACAAGCGTGAGCCAGGGCGCCTGGCAAAAATGAATTTTTAAGGCTCCAGGCCAAGGCAAGGCCTTGACTCCATCCCTCCCCACCCCGTCCCTGGATTCAGAAAAATGACGCTCCCTCCCACTGTGAGTCCCCTTACATCTGCCAGAAATACCCCCAGTGACTGCTTGCTTGGGGGAGGGGGGTGGGTATTTTTGGACATCCAGAGATGCCTGAGGCTGTCTGGACAGGGTGAGGTCTGGGCAGATGTGAATCTGCCACTCCAACTGACTCTGGACCAGCAGAAAGGGCTCGGCGCCCGCTCGGCCAGAACAACCAGGTGGGCCGGCTAAGGCTCTTGCCAAGTACCCATCCAGAACCTTCCCAGGTGGGCAGCTAACTGCTGGGACACGGCATGGTCCTCTGTCTATCCACACTGGCTGTCACTGAAGCCCAGCAGAGCCATAGCCTCCAGCCCCAACACCCAGATCATAAGGGAAGAAAACCTCCCACCTGGCTGTGGCTCTCACCCTACGCCCGGCAGGCCAAGGTTCCTGGAGCTACCCCAACCCAGCCTAGGCTCCTAGGCACCCCAGAGAGCTGGGCCAGCTCAGGGTCCCCAGCCGCATGTCCCTGGGGCACAGTGCAGAGAGGTGTTCAAAGGTTTTCAGAGGTCAGCAGATCAGTCCTGGGGAAGCTGGTGCCTGGGGAAGGCGGGCCCCCAGAAATGTGCAAGCTGGAAGCCTCCTGCGGGGCCGCTAGTGCAGATCAAGCACGTCCAGGTTTACAGGGGAGGGGACAGGCAGAAAAGGCCGCCACTGCCCGAGGTCACACGGGAGGGAGGGGCAGGGCAGGGCGGGGCGGGGCAACCCCGGCCTCCCCCGCGGCAGCAGCAGCCTGCACCCCGCCCCCCGCGCACTTCCCGCCCCAGTTGCGCGCTCTCATCCGGCAAGTCCCCCGGCCCGCCGGCCAGCCAGCGCCCCAGGTCCAGGCCCGGTTCCCGGCGAGGCCTGCGGACCCGCCCGCCGAGCTACCACAGCACCAGCCCGAGAGGGCCGTGCCAGCAGCTGCCAAACCTCACCTCGCCTCGGGGGCCCCATCTGTGAAATGGGGGTGGCTATCCCACCCCCAATCCAAAGCCAGAGCCTCCCACTGCCCATCCCCTGCCTCCCGCCCTGACCCCGCCTTCAGGGGCGGGGCTGGCGTCCCTCGGCCCACCCACTCCGCGCCTCGGGACCCCAGGGCTGGCGCCGCCCGCCTGGCCTGGGCTGGAGGACAAACCCGCGCTCTGCGCCAGCGCGCCACCGTGCGGCTCTTCCGGAGCCTGCGCCGCCTTGCTTGCGGAAAAGCCCTCCCTTCCCTGCTGGTGACAATGAACATGCTCACAGTGCCAGAGTGCGACCTATCCCCATCAGCCCTAAGAAGTGGGTTCTATTATTTGTCCTCCCTTACAGATGAGGAAACTGAGGCCCGGCTTCACAGCCAGGGACAAGTGGGGGCAGGATTTGACCCCAGGTAGTCTGGCTGCATAGCCTTGGGTGTAATCCCATGCATCCTGCCTGGCTCCGGGGCGGGGGCCAGCTTCACCTGAACTGGCAGCACCAGCCCAGGCACACTGGAATCTCCTGGGAGACTTAAAAAGAAAACAGCTGGGCCGGGCACGGTGGCTCATGCTTGTAATCCTACTAACACTTTGGGAAGCCAAGGCAGGCCGATCATCTGTGGTCAGGAGTTCTAGACCAACCTGGCCAACATGGTGAAACCCCATCTCTACTAAAAAAATACAAAAATTAGCCGGGCATGGTGGCAGGTGCCTGTAATCCTAGCTACTCAGGAGGCTGAGGCAGGAGAATGGCTTGAACCCAGGAGGCAGAGATTGCAGTGAGCCGAGATTGCGCCACTGCACTCTAGCCTGGGCAACAAGTGTGAAAGTCTGTCTCCAAAAAAAAAAAAAAAAAGAAAGAAAAAGAAAGACAGAAAACAGTTTCTGGGCCTCACCCCAGAGGCTGATTCATCTGGCCCGGGGGCTGCCCCATGCAACCTGAACTGAGAGCCGCCTGCTGCTCACAGAAAGCCCCGTCTATGGAAGTGGAAGTGGCTCTGGAAGGGCAGGATGGCAGTGACACGGGGGCTGGGGACTCTGGCTCTGCACTTCCCAGCTATCTGGGATTCCTGGGGCAGAAGACAAGCCCAGGCCTGCAGGGACAGGGCATGCCGAGCCTGTGAAAGGCCACTGGATGCAAAGAGCCATGGGTTCAAGTGCTGACTCCACCACGGCTCAGCTGTGGCCTTGACTTCCCCATCTGTTAAATGGGCCATAGTTGGCTCCTGTTTCCTGGCAGGATTTGAAGAAATCATGGTGTGACGGTTCAGGCTCGGCAGTGGACAGATATTTGCCAAATCGGGATGGTCAAGCCGGGAACCTGAAGTCTCCAGAGGGAGCCGATCCCTCCAGGCCCCTCCAGACAATGCTGGGTTGCGTCGCTGCAGTGCTGAGGCCTGGTGGCCTGTGGCCCTTTTAGATGGACTATGAAGGAGGTGCCATCCTGAGGGGACCAGATCCAGCCATGGCAGGAGGCAGAGGGCATGGACTGTGGGAAGCAGGGGCAGGCGTGCGGGTACTGGTGAACTTCAGAGCCTCAGAGAAGGGCTGCAGAGGGCAGCGGAGGTGGGCACAGCAGAGCAGGTCAGGGAACAGTGCCTGGCCAGGGGCTTGGGAACAGGATGCAGGGAGACAGCAGCATTGGAGGTGGCTGTGGGAAGGGGCGGCTTCTGACTAGAGATGGGTTTGACCAGGTGGCTGGAGGCTGAGCCCAGGCATACCATTCTCAGAATGGGTGATGAGTTTGGGGGTCCCCCAACAGGGAGCTGGAAATGGAGGGGGTGGAGGGTGCAGCTTGATGGAGGGCTAGCCAGGTGCCCACATGGTCAGGTGAGGTGCTGGGGAGCAGGAGGACCCACACTCTGCAAGAACACTGCAGTTCCAGAGGTGTCCCAGGGGCCCGACCCTCTGCCCAGAGGCTGGGGTGTGCATTCTCAGGCCTACCTAGGCTGGGGAGAGGGGCAGGCCGGGAACCCAGACACTTGTCTCCTCCATTCTCAGCAGTACCGCAGACCCCACCTGTACTGAACATGTCACTTCCGCCCCTGAATCTCAGTTTCCTCATCTGCTTGGTGGGTCCATTCCTTGGAGCTGCCATTCAAGACTGTGGCAAGGAGGGAAGGAGGCTGGCAATGCACCTCAGGGGCCGGCATATGTCTGTGCCTTCCCCATGTGGGGAGGGGCTTTCCAGGGGGCACATGGCCCAGGCAGGGGAGAGGGCAGCTTTTTCTTTTTCTTTTTAAGACAGAGTCTTGCTCTGTTGCCCAGGCTAGAGTGCAGTGGCATGATCTCAGCCCACTGTAACCTCTGACTCCCGGGTTCAAGCTTTTCTCCCGCCTCAGCCTGAGTAGCTGGGATTACAGGCAGCCACCATCACGCACAGCTAATTTTTGTATTTTTTAAGTAGAGACAGGGTTTTGCAATGTTGGCCAGACTGTTCTTGAACTCTTGACCTCAGATGATCTGCCTGCCTTGGCCTCCCAAAGTGTTGGGATTACAGGTGTGAGCCACTACACCCGGCCACAAGGGCAGCTTTTTCTCTCTGCACAAAGACAGACTCCCAATGGCTGAAGGAGAAACTCAGGGCAGGACCTCTTACTTGGACGGGCTCAGAGGACAAGGCTCTGGGGAGGAGGGGATGGCTTCTCCCATCACCACCACGAGGGCTGCAGTCTAACCTGCCCTGGCCCCCTGCCAGGTCAGGAGGGCAGCAAGTGACCACAGGCGCGGGGCTCAGCTGCTCCCAAGAGAGGCCCAGGGCCTCCCTGACCTCTGAAATCCAGCTCTCAGAGCCAGTGGCCCACCCAGTCCCAACCTCCCACAGCACCCAGGGGCATGGCCGTGAATGTAGCACAGGGAACAGGCTGGTAACCTGGGGCAGTCTCTCCCAGGGCAGCGTTGCCAGGATCTCTGGGGCACCTGCAGACGGGCTGGCAGACCCAGATCTGCGCCAGCCTCCACATCTCCCCTTTTCACAGATGAGCAAGCTGAGGTGAGAGCACAAGGCCTGGTTCCACTGGTCATTCATGCAGTCAACACATATTTATTATCGACTCTGTGCCAGGCCCTGGGTGGGCACAGGGGGCTCAGAGATGAATCACACACAGACCCTACCCTTGAGGTGCTCACAGCCTGGCAGGGCAGTTGGTCATGTCAACGGACACTCATGATACAGTGTGGTCAGTGTGGTGTTAGAGGTAGCACAGGTGACCGGGGGAGCACAGAGGAGGGGCCCCTGACCCAGCTGGGGGTGGCAAGGAGGGCTTCCTGGAGGAGGTGACACCTGAAGAGGGCTTTAGGGAGCAAGAGTTAGGGTGTCTCGTCTGAGGAAGTGGCCTGTGCAAGGGTTCAGAGGTGGTAGGGACGATGGTGGCAGCTGGGAGTTGGGCAAGGGCCAGTCCAGGAAGGGCCGTGGAGTCCGCAGGCGACAGGGAGCGCTGAGGGGTGTGAAGCAGGCGGTCGGCAGAGGGCCCGCTGGAAGCCAGCGTGAAGGGTGGCCCAGGGGACGGGGCAGGGAGAAGGGTGGGCAGCCATGGGCAGCAGAGTGGGCGGGCATAGCCCCTGCCCAAGGAGTCTCATCCTGCCTGGAGGCCCCCTCAGCAGGGGGGTGGTGGGGGTGCGGGCTGCCAGCCTCGGGGCCGCAGGGTGCACAGCACGGGGTCCAGTGGCTTGAGCGTGGCCTGCTCCTGCAGCCCAAAGCGCTGGCCGGGCACCAGCCGGAACTCCAGCCTCTGCAGCAGCTTTGCCATGACCACTTTCACCTCCATCTGGGCCCAGAGGACAAAGTGAGGAAGGAGTGAAGAAGCAAAGACAGAATGAGTGAGTGAATGCGCAGCAAACGTCACCACCGGTTCTCCTCCTGGAGAGCCGATGAGTGCCTGGGAGCCTCCTGTGTTTCACGCTCTCCTCTGCGCAAAACACGGCCAGTTCTCTGGGTCTGGCTCCACTGGGTCCAGCCCGCAGCCCAGCGGCCCCAGTACAGGGGCGCTGAGATGCTTCCTGGCTTAGGACGAGCCACCACCCCTGCAGCCACTCCTGAGCAGAACCGCAGCCCTGCCCCTCCTACCTGAGCAAACTGCTGCCCGATGCAGGAGCGGTGGCCCAGCGAGAAGGGGAAGTAGGTGAATCGTGGCCTGCAGGGAAAAAGAGGAATCAGCAAGTCGGCAGCCCCAGGCGTCCCCGCGGAGACCACTCAAGGAAGGCAGTAGTTAAGCCATCTCTGCAGAACACCAACTTTGAGCTACAGGCTGGGCACTTTGCACGCAAAGCACGAGCTGCTGACTCCGCCAATGGCTGGATCTTCATTCTCTCTTTTTCTCCTCCTTTTATCCTCCTGGAAGGAGCTGCTGTTGTCCCCATTCACAGATGGAGAAACTGAGGCTGAGGGGCAAAGCAACTCACTCCAGGTAATACATTTATATCCAGCTCTGGGCAGAGCCTGGATCTGAACTGAGGCAGTCTGTGGAGTCCAGCTCTTCCCACCATGGCTTTGGTACCTTAATGCATTGACCCCCACAGCAAATTCCAGATGCAGCCACGGATGGTCCCATTTCTCAGACAGGAACCTCAAGGCTCGCGGAGGTGAAGTCATTCAGCTTCCCAGTATTTGGTGCTGCTTATGAGCATGGGCTTTAGAACCAGACTGAGCTGGGGCCAGATCCTTGCTCTGCCACTTGGGTGAGTTACTTAACCTCTCTGAGCTGTGATTTCCTCCACAAACAACTCACAGGGATCTGGAAGGCTATATGGGCTGAGTGGGCGCCTCTGGCTCAGACCAGAGGTCGCCGTGACTGTCCTTCTCCCACCAGCCCCACTCACCCTGGACTCATCTGGGAAGGACAGCTCGAGGGGGACTTACTTGGGTGCTCCGGGGCCAAAGCGATCGGGGTTGAAGGTCAGCGGGTCCTCAAAGTATGTGTCCATCCGCCCCATGACATAGGTGCTGAACTGCAGGCAAAGGGTCCGCTCGTCTCCGGTTCCCAGGTTGTTCCCCTGGCACCTCTCCAGCCACTGAGGCCACCCAGTGGGGCTACTCAGAGCAGAGTGGCCCCCACTCTCCTCCCCCCATGTCTTCACCCCCCATCTAGGTGGGTGTAGAGTCCACTGACCCCCGGGAAAATCTCTAAGAGGAAGAGTGGGGATAGCCCACTGTGCCAGCTGAGCATACTGCGTCATCCCGTGCTGGGCACAGCCCTGTGGGGAGCCATCATTACCCTCATTGTACAGATCAGGAAATTGAGGCCCAGAGAGAGGCTCAGTGACTCACCTGAAATCACCAGGCAAATAAGTGGCCAAACCAGGATTCAAACTCAGATCTGACTCTGTGAGGCCAGGCCAATTTCCTCTAGATCCTGAGAACTGTTATATTCAGTTTCTTTTCAACTCAAGGCCTGCTTCAACAGGAGTGGGGGTGGGGGAGCTGCACACCCCACCAGCCTTCCACCTGCATGCATGGTGCCTCCTGAGTGGGACTGATGCTCACTCCGTGCCCTTGGCCTCCCAACACTGGGACAAAATCTCTTCCTGAGCCTGCTCCACCCCTGGCTCCTGTGCTGGGGGTCAGCACAGCAGAGGGTACAGGGAGCCGTGGAGCTGAGCTCCGGCAAGCTGGTGGGAGCATCAGGCCCAGGGCTGGGTTTAGGGCGCCTGTGATGTGCCAGGCATGTGATGTACGTCATCCTATGGATGCTTCTTCATGGGCTGTAGCTTGGGTGCCGTCCCCACTCTCCCACCAACAAAGAGGAAGCCGAGGGCCTGACGGAGATGACCCAGCAGCCAGGAGCAGAGCTGGGGCTGGAGCCTGGTCTGCCCACTCAAAGCCCACACAGTGGCACCCCCGAGTTGAGAATGAGCCACAGGGCCTCCCCTGCCAGCTGTAAGGGGATCTAAGGAGATGGCTATTGAGGCACAGTGGTACTGGTACAGGGGTTAAGGAAAAGCTGAACAAAACAGATGACAGATGGGGCTTGGATGGGTGCTGGAGGAGGTGGGGAAGAGCCCTGGGAGGGGAAAGGCTGCGAGCAGGGCCTGGGGCTCCCCCTTCCCCACAGGTAAAAATAAAAAGGATCCTGTCATGGGCTGAATTTTGTCCCCTACAAATCCGTATGTTGGAGTTCTAAACTGCAGTACCTCAGAATGTGGCTGGGTTTGGAGACAAGGTCCTTACCAAGGTAATTAACTTAAAATGAGGTACTTAGGATGGGCCCTAATCCAATTTGACTGGTGTCCTTATAAGAAGAGATCAGGACATAGACACACAGAAGGAAGACCACGTGAAGACACAGGGAGAAGGTGGTCATCTGCACACCAAGGAGTGGGCTCTCAGAAGAAACCAACCCTTCAACACCTTGATCTCAGACTTCCAGCCTCCAGGACTGGGAGAAAATACATTTCTGTTGTTTAAGCCAAAGTCTGTGGCACTTTGTTACAATAGCCCTGGCAAGTCAATACAGACAGGTCCCTACCTTGAAACCATATGCAAAATCAATTCCAGGTAGTTATAAGCTCAACTTTGAAAAGAAAAATGTAAAATAGTTTGAGGACAATGTAAGTGAATGTCCTGAACTCAAGATAGAGAAGGATTTCTTAAACAAGGCAAAGCAAAAGAAGTAACTGTTAAAAATATTAAAACATGCAGATCATCAAAAACACATTAATGAAGACAAGCCACAAAGATGACAAACATAACAGACAAAATATTAACACATGAGTCTTAAAAATAAAGCTCTAGGGCCGGGTGCAGGGGCTCACGCCTGTATTCCCAGCACTTTGGGAGGCTGAGGCAGGTGGATCACTTGAGGTCAGGAGTTTCAGAATAGCCTAGTCAACATGGTGAAACTCCATCTCTATTAAAAATACAAAAATTAGCCAGGTGTGGTGGTGTGCACCTGTAGTCCCAGCTATTCGGGAAGCTATGGTACAAGAATCGCTTGAACCCAGGAGGTGGAGGTTGCAGTGAGCCGAGATGGCGCCACTATACTCCAGCCTGGGGGACAGAGCGAGACTCCATCTCAAAAATAATAAATAAATAAATAAATGTTGTTTAAAAATAATAAAGCTCTACACAGCAATATGAAAAAATACACTACCCAAAAAGAGAAACCGAGCCCACATCTCAGAGACAGGGAAATCAGGGTGTGACGCTCATTCTCACTAGTTAATATTCAGGAAAGCACAAATCAAGACCACAGTGAAATACTTTTTTTAAACACATATTTGGATGGCAGCAGATACAAAATTGGACCATGCCAAGTGTTGGAGACGATGGAGGACATTAAGCACTCTCCCTCACCACTAGTGGGCGTCCAAGTTGGCACAGCCCCTCTGGAAAACAATGTTGCACTAGTTTATAAAGCTCAACATTCAGGGTTCCTACAACCCAGCCCTCCCACTTCTGGGTAAATGCCCGAGGAACTTGCTTGTACGCTGCTCCTGGACACGCGGACAGAAATGGCATCGTTGCTGCGGTGCTAGTGATGGGGACAAACTGGGCACCTCTCCAATGCCTGTCACCTGAGAATTGATCAGCGATGGTGGTTGTCCTATGGCCTTGTGGAGAAACCTACACAAACCTTACCAATCTTTATACTGAATCAAAAAGCAAGCCCTGAGAGAGATCCAAGATGGCCGATTAGCAACAGCTCAGGAATGCAGCTCCCAGTGAAAGCGCAAAGAACGAGTGAATGCCGCACTTTCCGACGAATTTTTGTTGCCCACAGACCGGGAGATTCCCGGCAGAGGAGCCACATGGGTCGCCAGCGTGATTCTTTTGGCCGGCGCAGCTGTTTTGCCAGTGCCCCAGCGTAGCGCTTCTCGGTGCGGAGTG